>JAVKPL010004961.1:0-23044 GCA_032173675.1 Gastrolobium villosum | reverse complement strand
AAGTTTTCTAAGCATGCATCAAAAGTAGGACCAAAAACAGAGAAATCATCCATGAAAATCTCAATGCATCTTTCTACCATGTCAGAGAATATGGAAAGCATGCACCTTTGAAATGTTGCAGGTGCATTGCATAGGACAAAAGGCATTCTCCCGTATGCAAAGATTCCATAGGGGCAAGTAAATGCAGTCTTCTCCTGATCTTCTGGAGCCACAGCTATCTGATTATAACCTGAGTATCCGTCCAGAAAACAGTAGAAAGCATGTCCTGCTAATCTCTCCAACATCTGGTCCAAGAATGGAATAGGGAAATGATCCTTCCTTGTTGTTTTGTTGATAGTAAACTGGCCTTTGAAGGCCGACGCATGTAAGGTGTAAAACAAAAATTTTACTGCGGAACATACATGCACACATAGGTTCATGCTTTAAGACAGCATGATGTTACCTTGTTTTTGGCCTGATCAGTCAGGGAGATCAGATGTCAGGCTTGAAGGGTTCAAACCCTCTAATGGTGATCCACACCACCGTTCGTCAATGATGCAAGAACCCCTTCTTGAAAGCCACCAGATGAACACCACAGTGAGGCTTGCTATGCGCACAAGTGGTGAAGGTGGAGGCTAGGTATTCTGTTTGGAAAGGTGTAGTGAACTACCTACAGAATGGTGCATCAGATGAAGGAGAGTTGGCTAGGTTTTCTTGACAAAACCCTAAGGTGAGGAACCTGTATATATGCGCACACCTTGATGAGAGGAAGAGGGAATTTAACTCATTCAAAATGAAAACCAACTTTCAAACACATTTAAAATTTGCGCATGGAACAGGGGAGGATAAGGTGGAGCTGTTGCAAAACCAATTTTGCCAACAACCTCCAATCTTATCCTCATGAAATTAAGTTCAAAATAATTTAAACTTAAATTCATAAACTATCATATAGTATACTTTTCATGCGCATAATTCAGCCCTAGAAGGGGTCCAAATATATTGAGTAGTTGCATTCAAAATTTGAATCAACTCACCCATTGATTCCCTCAATCACCAAATCTGAATGGAGCTCTGTTTTAAGTGATAAGATGACATCCTTATCACTCAAATTTGCGCACCAAACAGCCCAAGGATGTGCTCCAAAGATGCTTCTTGATCCAAGGAATATGCTCCAATAAGATCCTGTCTTATCCTTTTGTTATGAAACAATTTTTCAAAGTCAATTCAAATTCGAATTCAAACACTTGAATTCAAATGTTCAAACATTCAAATTCAAAATTCAAAATTTTAAAATTCAAAATTCGAAATTCGAGTTTCAAAATTCAAATTCCAAATTCAAATTTCAAAATTCAAATTTCAAATTTCAAATTTTAAATTCAAAATTCGAATTTTGGAATTCAAATTCCAAATTCAAATTTCAAAATTCTAATTTCAAATTCAAAATTAGAAATTCAAATATTTGATTATTAATTTAACTAATTAAATTAATTAGTAATGGCTTGGACTATCCAAGCCCATTACTAAGCTCCATGCACCACCCACCCATTTAGGTGGGCTTCCAAACAGCTTCTTGGGCTAACAACCATTATTAGGCCCAACACCTTTAAAGCTAGTCCATCATGACTACAAGGTGTTAGTGTGTGACCCATTAGGTCCAACTTAGCTTCTGACATAACTGGGCTTGGGCCCAACAAGCCCACAACCCAATTAATGACAACACAGAGCACTAGCAATGCTTTGTTGCCCCAGAACTAGTCAGATTAATGACTTGATCATCCTATTGCACATATTTGGTTACCGTATGTATTTCCCTTCGTCTCGGTTATCTTCCCATTAACCTAGGGTAAGGAAATGTATCAACCCCTGCGGCTTAGGGTAAGCTTTATTCGAAATAGGGAATCTTCAATTTACTGACTCTAAAGGCAGATCATCTCATGATCTCTTTTACTATGCATAGATTCCCGAGTCCCTGTAAATGTCATCCTGATTTCTCTGGTTTACAGATAACCTAATCTCTCATAGAGATTTGATGAATTCCTTCAGCTTATTACCCTAGCCCTGTGCCCTTTAAGGACACGCCCAACAGTATACCTATGAGTCTCCATGTTTCAGGCAGACGAGGCATACAATCAAAACATGCCTTCAAGAACACAGTCTAGGTAATAACTTCTGGTCTAAGGAAAGACATACCCAAACATAAATAGATTACTCTAATGACACTATCTGTGAGATTTCCTCATAGAGTCTCTTTTTTGGTCTGTTCAGTGCGATCTATACTCTTATAGGTCCACCCACGACTTTTGCTAAGATATCTCCATATCTGTAGCTCATGAGGTCTTTACCTTGTATCCATATACAAGTAGATAAGTCGTACTAGTCTTACTCGAGATCACTGATCCCCAAATTCAGTGTCTCTAGACTAGGAACATATAATTAGGAATAGACATGCAATATCCTTGAATCCTCATGATCGTGATCTCATCACAGATACTCAAGAGATACCTATTCTATTCCAAGGGGTTTATCCAGTTCGTTCATATAATATTAACAGTAATATCGAGACACAATATGAAACTGAATAAATAGTGCTTTATTTATTTGCGACAAACAAAGTTCTACATCTAGTGTCCTTTATTTAATCAAAAGATTGTCTCTAGGACACCCATATGCTAACATTTGTTGAGTCTCCGGTAGTCAACACACATCCTCCAGCCAGTCACTGTCCTTGTGGGAATCAGTTCATTATTTTCATTCCTAACCACAGTCATCCCTCCTTTCTTGGGTACTGTTTGAACTGGACTCACCCAAGCACTGTCTGAAATAGGGTAAATCATCCCAGCATCAAGTAGCTTCACCACTTCTTTCCTCACCACCTCTTTCAAAGTGGGATTAAGTCTCCTCTGTGGTTGCCTTACTGGTTTGACTTCTTCCTCCATCAATATCTTGTGAGTGCAGAATGAAGGGTTGATGCCCTTAAGATCAGAAAATGACCAACCCATGGCTGTCTTGTTCTTCTTAAGAACCTCCACCACCTTCATTTCCTCCCTCTCGGATAAGGATGCATTAATGATGGCTGGATATGTTTGATCATCCCCTAGGAACACATATTTCAGATTTGATGGTAATTCTTTTAACTCTACCTTAGGTGCTCCCTTAGGAATATCATCTACCTTCTGTTCAAGCTCTTCAACTACTAGTTCCTCCTGAAAATCTTCCCCATTGTTTTCTTCTCTACATTGGTCGTCCTCTGGTAACAGATTCTCTTCCCCTGTTACTTCATCTACAACCTCCTGGATGATATCAATCTTGAAACAATCCTCAACATCTACAGGATGTTTAATTGCTTCAAACACATCAATGGTTACTGTCTATTCATTCACCCTTAGCATAAGCTTTCCTTGTTCAACATCAATCAAGGATCTAGCAGTTGCTAAGAATGGCCTCCCTAGAAGTAGAGGGCTTTCTGTATCTTCTGCTTCCATATCTAAAATCACAAAGTCCACTAGAAATATGAACTTATCAACCTTAACCAACATATCTTCAACCACACCTTCTGGTCTCTTGATAGACCTATCTGCAAGGTGTAGAATCAGGTTGGTCTCTTTTAGTGTATTGATTCCCAAGGTTCTACATACAGTCAATGGCATCAGATTTATGCTAGCCCCCAAATCACAAAGTGCCTTCCCTACTTCCACATCTCCAATAGCAATAGGGATGCTAAAACTTCCTGGAACTTTCATTTTTGGTGGAAGTTTCTTCTGGATAAGGGCACTACATTCTTCTGTTAAAGCTACTGTCTCACCATCCTTCAATTTCCTCTTCTTTGACAGAATGTCTTTCATGAACTTTGCATAGTGAGGCATGTTCTCCAAGGCTTCAGCAAATGGAATGTTAATCTGTAACTTCTTAAACATGTCCAGAAATCTTGCATAATGTTGTTTCTGGATTTCTTGCTTCAACCTTTGGGGATAAGGAATCTTGGCATAGGGAGACAAGTTAATGGGCTGATCTTGTTTATCAACCATTTTCTTTTTCTCCCACTTCATCATCTTCTTGGGTGAAGAATTATTTTCAACTACTTCCTTATTTTTCTCCTTATCTTCCTTCACTATTTCTTGTTCATCCTCTTCTACTACATCCTCTACAATGACTTCTTCATCCTTCTGATCCTCCATCTTCTTTTGAACAGGCTGAAGCACAAGTCGACTTCTTGTGGTAATAGCTTTACAATGCTCCTTTGGATTCACCATGGTATCACCAGGAAACTTGCCCTGTGATCTTTCAGATATCTGTCTTGAAATCTGACCAATCTGTGTCTCCAGATTCCTAATGGATGCTTCTTGATTCCTGAATGAAGTTTTAGTCTCTTACATGAATGCAGAAGTTTCTTCCCTAAAAGAATTGGATCCTTGAATAAAATCTTGAGTAGTTTTGGACAACTGGGCAAAGGTTTTCTCCCATGCTGAAGAATCTCCTAATTGTTGTGTATGTGGTGGAGGAGGATTTAACTGATGGTTGGAACTGTAACTGAACCCAGGGTGTTGATTTTTGTTCTTCCATGGTGGCACATATAAATTTCGCCCCTGAGTGTTAGGGTTCCTCTGATCATACCACATTCCATTGACTTCAGCTTGTTCTGTTGATCCCCCATAATCACAATCATCTGTCACACGACTTTTTCCACAGATTGCACACACAGAATTGGTGTCCACTGAAGCAACCTTTTGATTGGATAGTTGCTTAGTGAGAGCATCCAATTGCTGCTGTTGCTCTTTCTGAGTCTGCATCAGTTGATCATTTTTGGCTAACAAGGCATCATACCCATCCAACTTAATGATTCCTGTTCTCCTCTCAGCCACTGGAGCATTGTCAAATTCTTGAGATGCCAAAGATTCAAAAATATCAAGTTCCTCCTCAGGAGTTTTGGTTGTCAATGACCCCCCAGCAGTGGCATTCACCAATGTTCTAGTTTTGGTAGTCATTCCCTGCAAGAAGATTGCTGCTTGATTCCACACTTCTATTCCATGTTGGGGACATTTCCTCAACAGTGTCTTGAACCTTTCCCAGGCCTCATAAATAGATTCTGACTCTTTTTGCTTAAAGCCTGTAATCTCATCCTTCAACTTTGCTCTCTTAGATGCTAAGAAAAATCTGGCCAGAAACTTGGTTTGCAAATCATCCCAAGTAGTAATGCTTCCTTGTGGCAATGACTACAACCACCTTCTGGCATCATCCTTCAGTGAATGAGTGAATAACCTCAACAGAATAGCATCTCTTGTCACACCATTAATCTTCACAGTATCACTCAACAATAAGAAATTTTCAATGTGCAGATATGGATCTTCTGCACTTGTTCCAACAAACTGCTCCTTTTGCACCAACTGCACCAATGCAGGCTTCAATTCAAAATTATTTGGCTCCACAGTAGGTCTAACCACACTTCCAATAGGT
The DNA here is from genome assembly GCA_032173675.1 of Gastrolobium villosum. Taxonomy (NCBI): domain Eukaryota; kingdom Viridiplantae; phylum Streptophyta; class Magnoliopsida; order Fabales; family Fabaceae; genus Gastrolobium; species Gastrolobium villosum. The sequence goes on along the minus strand of JAVKPL010004961.1, from coordinate 17,614 downwards.
GGAATGACAACAGGAGTCATGTAATCTCCCAATGTCCTTTGTGGTTGTTGCACATGATTTTCTGCCATATTTTCTGCCTGTACTGTAACACTTGTTTCACCACTGTCTAACAATTGCTGCCTTCTTCTGGCTGCCCTTCTTCTCCTTCTAAGTGTCCTTTCTAATTCTGGATCAAACAACAAAGAGTTTTGATCAAAAGTACCTTGCATACACCAGAATTACAAGAGCACCAAGATTCATACATCAAAAATTAAAAATGCTGAAAATTAAAAGACTCAATCTCAACAACTGATGGTGTTCATCAATGTTGAACATCAAATCCCCGGCAACGGCGCCAAAAACTTGTTGTCCAATTAGCAAGTGCACTAGTCATACAAGTAATAAAAATGATAAGTAAAGATCGTTCCCACGAGGAATTGTGTCAAGCACTGATTATCCACTTGTTATTGATTTGAGTCAACCAAAAAGATTTGATTTGCATGAGTTTCTTGTCAGTAGAAATGTAATTGCATAAAATAAGATAAGTTTAAAAACACAAAGATATGAATATAATTTAAAATAGTAGTCAGATATCAATCTCCCCTCAAGTATGAATTTATGAATGAATCAATTTCCATCATGACTTCTCTATCATATGATGTTAATCAACCTTTTACTTATCATCAAGATGTAATCTCTTACTACCTTGATGGGTACATTAATCAGAAACCCCAATGTCTTGGTGATTCCTTTCATAATACTTGCATTAGTTACTAAGGTCTTAAGATTACATTAATATTATAGCATCAATGTCTTGACTACTATAATACTAATGATGAAGTTGTCAACATTAAAACAATGCAAACATGTCTGTTCTACATCATTTCATAAACAAGAATGATTGATCAAGACAACTTCATACAAGTCACATAATAGGAAAACATAACTTCACATTAATTATTCATAAATACACACTTGAGTTCCATTGAATCAGACTACAAAGAACTCTACTCAGACATAATGAAATTAAATACAAGAGAAGAAGAAAGAACAAACTCCATTGTCATGGTAGCGAATCTTCAATCTTCAATTACAATGCTACACTACTCCTAAGAATTATTGTTTAAAAAGAAAAGAATTCAGATCCTAAGATCTGATATATGAGAGAAGAGTGGACAATTGAGAGAGAAAAACTATCTGATTTATGCTTTTTCTCAGCCTTTTTTCCTTTTATAGTGTTACAAATCTGCTGAAAAATAATGTGGACGCTAAAACGGTCATAACTGGTCGTTTTAGCGTCCGGCTTGATGCGTAACTAACTGCTTTCAACTGACTTGGGCGCTAAAACGGTCTGAATGATCGTTTTAGCGTCCATGGCTGATAATCTCCCAACTGCTTTCAACGCTAAAACGCTTGATTCGAACATTTTAGCATTTCAGAACAGAGAAGAATTGAACATTAGAGCGCTAAAACGCTCAGTGTAAGCGTTTTAGCGCTGAGCTCCAGAGGCTTCCAATTCTGATTTGCAGCAGCGTGCTAAAACGGTCTGTGTGGACGTTTTAGCGCTCAGCACCAGTAACTTCCTTCTTCAAACTGCAGCAGAGCGCTAAAACGGTCAGTGTGGCCATTTTAGCGCTCAACACTTGGACAATTTTCTCCTCCAGAATCTTCTTCCTTCTTTTGATGCTTTTTGGGCTTCCTTTTCCTACAAGACAATGTAGATTTTCACAAAGGTCTCAGAACTTGTAATTCAGGAAATATTAAGGAATTAACCTCCTTATTCAACCAATTATTTATTCAAATTAATCCTAATTTGTGCTTAAAAACCTGATGAACCAGGGGTTTATCATATGCCATGATATATACGAGACCAGATGTCTCATATGCTTTAAGCATTATGAGCAGATACCAGTCAGAACCTGGAGAGGGTCACTGGACGGCAGTCAAAACCATCCTTAAATACTTAAGAAGAACTAAGGATGCGTTTCTGGTCTATGGTGGGGTTAATGAGTTAACAGTGAAAGGGTTCACTGATGCCAGCTTTCAGAGTGACAAAGATGACTGCAAGTCACAGTCTGGATTCGTATTCACCTTAAATGGTGGGGCAGTGTCTTGGAAAAGTTCCAAGCAGGAGACAACAACAGATTCAACGACAGAGGATGAATACATAGCTACTTCAGAAGTTGCTAAGGAGGCAGTGTGGATCAAGAAGATCATAAATGAACTAAGGGTGGTTCCAAGCATGGATGAGCCCATACAGTTGCTTTGCGACAACACAGGAGCCATTGCGCAGTCAAAGGAACCTAGGTCTCATCAAAGATCTAAACATGTGCTCCGCAGATATCATTTAATTAGAGAAATCATTGATAGGAATGATGTAAAAATGGATTATGTTCCCACAGATGATAACCTGGCCGATTCTCTGACAAAGGATGTTTCTCAGAGAAAACATGATAGTCATTATGAGGCTTTGGGCATATGACTTAGATCTGATTGACTTAGATCTGATAGCTAAACTCAACACCACTGCTCTGTTAGCATATGGGTGTCCTAGAGACAATCTTTTGATTAAATAAAGTACACTAGATGTAGAACTTTGTTTGTCGCAAATAAATGAAAGCACTATTTATTCAGTTTCATATTGTGTCTCGATATTACTGTTAATATTTTATGAACGAACTGGATAAACCCCTTGGAATAGAACAGGTATCTCTTGAGTATCTGTGATGAGATCAAGATCATGAGGATTCAAGGATATTGCATGTCTATTCCTAATTATATGTTCCTAGTCTAGAGACACTGAGTTTGGGGATCAGTGATCTAGAGTAAGACTAGTACGACTTATCTACTTGTATATGGATACAAGGTAAAGACCTCATGAGCTGCAGATATGGAGATATCTTAGCTAAAGTCGTGGGTGGACCAATAAGAGTATAGCTCGCACTGAACAGACCCAAAAAGAGACTCTATGAGGAAATCTCACACATAGTGTCATTAGAGTAATCTCTTTATGTTTGGGTATGTCTTTCCTTAGACCAGAAGTTATTACCTAGACTGTGTTCTTGAAGGCATGTTTTGATTGTATGCCTCGTCTGCCTGAAACATGGAGACTCATAGGTATAATGTTGGGCGTGTCCATAAAGGGCACAGGGCTAGGGTAATAAGCTGAAGGAATTCGTCAAATCTCTGTGAGAGATTAGGTTATCTGTAAACCGGAGAAATCGGGATGACATTTACAGGGACTCGGGAATCTATGCATAGTAAAAGAGATCATGAGATGATCTGCCTTTAGAGTCAGTAAATTGAAGATTCCTTATTTTGAATAAAGCTTACCCTAAACCACAGGGGTTGATACATTTCCTTACCATAAGTTAATGGGAAGATAACCGAGACGAAGGGAAATACATACGGTAACCAAATATGTGCTATAGGATGATCAAGTCATTAATCTGACTAGTTCTGGGGCAACAAAGCATTGCTAGTGCTCTGTGTTGTCATTAATTGGGTTGTGGGCTTGTTGGGCCGAAACCCAGTTATGTCAGAAGCTAAGTTGGACCTAATGGGCCACACACTAACACCTTGTAGTCATTATGGACTAGCTTTAAAGGTATTGGGCCTAATAATGGTTGTTAGCCCAAGAAGCTCTTTGGAAGCCCACCTAAATGGGTGGGTGGTGCATGGAGCTTAGTAATGGGCTTGGATAGTCCAAGCTATTACTAATTAATTTAATTAGTTAAATTAATAATCAAATATTTGAATTTCGAATTTTGAATTTGAATTTTGAAATTTGAATTTGGAATTTGAATTTTGAAATTTGAATTTTGAATTTGAAATTTGAAATTTGAATTTGGAATTTGAATTTTGAAATTCGAATTTTGAAATTGAAATTTGAAATTTTGAATTTTGAATTTGAATGTTTGAACATTTGAATTCAAGTGTTTGAATTCGAATTTGAATTGGCTTTGAAAAGTTGTTTCATAACAAAAGGATAAGACAGGATCTTATTGGAACATATTCCTTGGATCAAGAAGCATCTTTGGAGCACATCCTTGGGCTGTTTGGGGCGCAAATTTGAGTGATAAGAATATCATCTTATGACTTAAAACAAAGCTCCTTTCAGATTTGGTGGTTGAGGGAATCAGTGGGTGAGTTGATTCAAATTTTGAATGCAACTACTCAATATATTTGGACCCCTTCTAGGACTGAATTATGCGCATGAAAAGTATACTATATGATAGTTTATGAATTTAAGTTTAAATTATTTTGAACTTAATTTCATGAGGATAAGATTGGAGGTTGTTGGCAAAATTGGTTTTGCAATAGCTCCACCTTATCCTCCCCTGTTCCATGCGCAAGTTTCAAATAAGTTTGAAAGTTGGTTATTCATTTTGAATGAATTAATTCTTTCCTCCTCTCATCAAGGTGTGCGCATATAACAGTGGTTCCTCACCTTAGGGTTTTGTCAAGAAAACCTAGCCAACTCTCCTTCATCTGATGCACCATTCTGTAGGGTAGTTCACTACACCTTTCCAAACAGAATACCTAGCCTCCACCTTCACCACTTGTGCGCATAGCAAGCCTCACTGTGGTGTACATCTGGTGGCTTTCAAGAAGGGGTTCTTGCATCATTGACGAACGGTGGTGTGGATCACCATTAGAGGGTTTGAACCCTTCAAGCCTGACATCTGATCTCCCTGACTGATCAGGCCAAAAACAAGGTAACATCATGCTGTCTTAAAGCATGAACCTATGTGTGCATGTATGTTCCGCAGTAAAAATTTTTGTTTTTACACCTTACATGCATCGGCCTTCAAAGGCCAGTTTACTTTCACCGGTACGCGTTTTTCCTTAGCCAGTATCAGTTTTGGCATCAGTTCATATTATTTTGACTTGAAACTTGTTTTACAAGTCCTAAATAATATTCTAGTAATTACTATGCACTCGTTATAATTTTCTGGGATACTTTTCCGGTACGCATTTATACCGGGTAGCAGAACCGGTATCTGCACTTTTCTTCCGAAAAGCGACTTTCAGCATTTTTACTCACTTACTATAATTATTTAAGCCAAATAATAATTATTAAGGTCAATTATGGAATCATTTCATAATTATCATAATTAATTCACTAATTACCTTAATTTGCAGTGTTTGTTCTTACATTCACCCCACCTTTTTAAGGATTTTGTCCTCAAAATCAGAAACATACCTGTCTCGAAAGTCGGGATACTGCCGGAGAAGCTCATCCTCTCGCTCCCATGTGCACTCCTCGGGACTACGCCCAGTCCACCGCACCTTGACCATCGGAATAGTCTTGCTTCTAAGTTGCTTCTCGCCGCGATCGAGAATCTTGAGTGGTCCGACGAGAGTCTTTAGGTTCTCCCGAACCTCCACAACATCCGGTTGCACCACGTGTGAAGGATCTGCTATGTACCTCCAAAGCTGAGACACGTGAAACACGTCGTGGATGTTGGCCAGGTTCGGAGGTAGGGCAAGTCGATAGGCAATAGGTGCTAATCTACCAAGGATCTGGTAAGGCCCAATGAATCGCGGGCTTAACTTCCTCACTCCGAGTGCCCGTCCAACACTGGTGACAGGTGAAAGTCTCACAAACACGTGCTCACCCTTACTGAACTCCAGTGGATGATGCTTGACATCGTAGTAGATCTTCTGGCGATTCTGCGCCTGCTTCAACTTTTCCCTGATCATCTGGATCTGCTGGGTAGTATCTTGGACAAAGTCCAAGCCAAAAAGCTCTTTGTCTCCAACCTCAGACCAGCAAGTAGGAGTCTGACACCTCCTACCATACAGCGCCTCGTAGGGTGCCATGCCCAAACTGGCATGAAAACTGTTGTACGAAAATTCCACTAATGGAAGGTACCTATCCCATGCTGAACCCTGCTCCAACGTGCAAGCCCTCAGCATGTCCTCCAATGTCTGGATGGTCCGCTCAGTTTGTCCATCAGTTTGAGGGTGATAGGCGGTACTTAATCTCAACTGCGTACCAAAAGCCTCCTGCAGCGCCTCCCAGAACCGAGATGTGAACTTCGGGTCCCTATCACTGATGATACTCTCGGGCACCCCGTGAAGCCTCACAATCTCGCGGACATATAGCTTGGCCAACTGCTCTGTAGTGAAGCTCACCTTCACAGGAAGAAAATGGGCAGACTTAATCAATCTGTCCACAATGACCCAAATAGAGTCACAACCAGCCTGAGTCTTCGGCAATCCCACCACGAAGTCCATGGAAATACTCTCCCAATTCCACTGTGGAATCTCAAGAGGTTGAAGTTTACCAGACGGTTTCTGGTGCTCAATCTTTACTTTCTGACATATAAGGCACTTGGATACGTAGACCGCTATGTCCTTCTTCATGCCCGGCCACCAAAAATTTCTCTTTAAGTCCTGGTACATTTTTGTAGCACCAGGGTGGATAGTAAACTGGCCCTTATGAGCCTCTGCCATAACCTCCTCAGTCAATGGCCCTCGAGGGATAATAACCCTCTTCTGAAACAGCAGCAAACCATCCTCATTCCAAGACACACCGTCCTGGTTCTTCACATAATCAAGGCACTCTCTTTGCACTTGCGCCTCTTTAATCTTTTCCATCAGCTCATTAATCACTTTTGCTGTTTTCAACTCAAGCAGTGCGCCCCCAAACAAGGAGTTCACTCTCAAGTCTCTGAACTTCTCAATCACCTCATCCCTTAATTCCTTCACTCTCAAGTCTCTGAACTTCTCAATCACCTCATAGTTGCTCATCATCAAGCTAGATAAGCTCACGGATTTCTGACTCAAAGCATCGGCTACCACATTGGCCTTGCCAGGATGATACCTCAACTCAAAGTCGTAGTCCTTCAAGAACTCCATCCATCTCCGCTGTCTCATGTTTAACTCCTTCTGGTCAAACAGATATTTCAGACTCTTGTGGTAACTGAATACAGCAAACTTCATGCCAAACAGGTAATGCCTCCAAATCTTGAAAGCAAAAACAATAGCTGCCAACTCCAAGTCGTGAGTCGGGTAGTTCTCCTCATGAGGTTTTAACTGTCTTGAAGCATAAGCAACAACTTTCCCTTTCTGCATCAAAACACAGCCTAGCCCTTTACCAGAGGCATCGCAATATAACTCAAACTATTCCGCAGGATCATGAAGGACTAACACAGGAGCGGTAGTCAGTCTCTCCTTCAACTCCTGGAAACACTCCTCACACTCATGTGTCCACACGAATGGAGTCTCCTTTCGGGTAAGGCGAGTCATCGGTAACACCATCTTGGAGTATCCCTCTATGAACCTCCTGTAGTAACCAGCCAATCCCAAGAAGCTTCTCACCTCTGTAACCGTTTTGGGCCTCTCCCAATCCATCACGGCCTCAATCTTGTTAGGATCAACTGCAACTCCATTAGCGGAAATCACATGACCCAGAAATTTCACCACCTTGAGCCAAAACTCACATTTTGACGGCTTAGCATATAGCTTTTTCTCTTTCAACACTTGCAAAACAATCTTCAATTGCTCGGTATGCTCCTCCTCTGTCTTGGAGTAAATCAAGATGTCGTCAATGAAGACGATTACAGACTGATCCAGGTACGGCTGGAAGATCCTGTTCATGTAGTCCATGAACACCGCGGGTGCATTGGTGAGTCCAAATGGGATCACCAAGTACTCATAATGCCCGTACCTCGAGCGAAACGCTGTCTTTGGGACATCCTCCGGCTTTACCCGTATCTGATGGTAACCGGACCAGAGATCAATCTTGGAATATACGCAAGCACCCCTGAGCTGATCCAACAAATCATCAATGCGTCGGAGGGGATACTTGTTCCTGATTGTCACCTTGTTCAACTGTCTATAGTCGGTGCACAATCGCATAGTCCCATCTTTCTTTTTCACGAAAATGACCGGTGCTCCCCAAGGAGACACACTCGGCCGAATGAAATCTTTCGCTGAAAGCTCCTCAATATGCTTCTACAGCTCTGCCAACTTCGGTGGCGACATCCGGTATGGAGCCAACGAAATAGGCCCCATACCAGGCAATAAATCGATGGAGAACTCTATCTCCCTCTGCGGTGGAAACTCAGGAATCTCCTCAGGAAACACCTCGAGGAATTCCCTCACCACAGGAATGCCAGTGAGATCCTCCTGTGTCCCTCTCACCAAACCTCCCAACATAACATAGCCAAATGCTCCTGCTCTCAAGGCCCTCCTCGCCTGCAAGACTGAAATGAACGGTGAGGAACTGGCTGTGGACCCACCCGGAGACATCACCACTCTCTTGGCACAGCAATCAATCAATGCACAGTTTCTGGACAGCCAATCCATGCCCAGAATAATCTCCAAGTTGGCCATAGGCAATCCTATAAGATCTACCGAGAAGTCACGGCCAACCCACTGAAACGCTACATCGCGATGGACAGTGGAGGTCAAACATTTTTCTCCGGTGGCGGTGGTCACCCGCATCGGTGGAGAAAGCACATCACTGGACAACTCAAGGCCGACAGCAATAGGGGTAGCAACAAAAGAATGCATTGCCCCGGAATCAAACAATACATCAACAGCTGAACCACCAATGGTATCAGTACCTCTAACCAGGTTCGGAGCTCTGTCCGACTGCTGACGATCAAGTGTGTACACACGCCCCGTAGTAGGTGGCACGGCTGGCGCCCCAGTAGGAACCATCTGCAGTGGCACTGCCTGCACTGCAGCAACTCTCGCCATCGGGCAATCTCTGGAATAGTGGCCCTCCTTGCCACACTGGAAGCATATCAGCTGGCCTGTAGCACACGACCCAAAATGTGACTTCCTGCATCCCGAGCATCTGGGAGCAAGAGGTCTCGCTGCGTTCCCCTGAGTAGAAGTCTTCTTAAACTGATTTGGCGCTTGCTTAGCCGCCAACTGTTTACCCTTGCCCTTATTCCCAAACTTACTGTCTCTCCAGGAAGCGGAACCACCAGCACCCTGTGGCACCTCAACCTTGGCCTTCTTGGCCTGACTCGAAATGCAGTAGTCCTCAATATCACAACACTGTTGTACCAAAGCCCCGAAGTCTCTCGAGGCAGAACCAGAAAGATGTCCAACAATGTCCTCATTAAGTCCCCTCCGGAACTTAGCAGCTAAGAAGATGGGAGTCGGCCTTGCCATCCTGAAATGAGCAAACTTGACCAGCTCATTAAACTTGGCCAGGTACTCGTCAACAGACAACGAGCCCTGCACCAACCGGTCAAACTCTCCCTGCTTCCTCTCCTGAGCGTCATAAGGAAAGTACTGACCCAGAAAGTAGTCCTCGAAGAACGGCCATGTCATCACATGCCCCTGCATCTCAAACACATGAGAGGTGCTCGTTCACCACTCGTGGGCATCGCCCACCAGCATGTATGTGGCGAACATCAGCTTCTGCGGATCGGTGCACTGCATCACCCTGAATATCTTGTCCAGGGCCTGAAGCCATCTAGCAGCAGCAATGGGGTCGTAGGACCCATCGAAAGTAGGTGGCTTATGCTTGCGGAAAGCATTCAGCCGGCGGTCGATCTCGTCTCGATCCTTAGCAAATATGGGAATGGCTTGCAGAGCCCCGTCAAATGGCTACCCTCACCCATCTGACTCTGGGTGTCCTCCTGTTGACTAGGTGGAGGTGGAGGCGGTGGCGGTGGTGGGGGTGGTGGAGGACACTAGCCCGCAGCAGGACCAGCCCTCATCTCCTCCAACATGACCCTCATCATAGTCATGTTGGCCATCCGGTTCTCCTCCAGAACCTCAGCAGTGGCTCTCCTGTTCGCCTCTCTGATGGCGTCTAGCATAGCCTGATTTGCCAACCTCGTGGCCTCCTGGTCGGCTAGTCGGGCTGCCTGCATCTCAACTAATGCAGCCAGGATGGGATCCGGTTGATCCTCGCTCGTACTCGAGTTCCTCCTTGGTGGCACCATGACTCTGCACAAGTTACACAAAGAATGAGTTGATCAGGCCCACGCCATGTGGTCACATATGCATTATCATTATACACACCAATCAGAGAGAACACAAAGTAGATACACAACGAAACATCCTAAGTTATTGCAATACATACAGGTTTTTCCCTAGAAAGTGCTCTGATACCATAAAATGTAACAGCCCGTGTTAACCCGGATTGTTAACATACTATCGTATTAAGCCACGCTTAATTAAAATGCGGAATAACTTTTTCTTTAATTCAATTATGACGTCATTAACCTTAGCCAACTTGATTACTTAATCATTTTCATAAAATACTGCCTGTATATAAATTGCAAGACAACTAACTGAATACCTCATATATAATATACTGTGAGTATCTAAAGTCACAGGACTACGACACATAGCCTGGACCATAAATCCTGATACTTTAATACAACTTTAACTGAGAAGACAATAACAAGTCTATATGGCATGGACAAACCCCATGCTCACCAAATAAGGAAACAATGCCCAACAACAGTCTCAACAGACAATATCATAATCATAGCGGGAAAACATAACAGCAGTCAACATCCAGCATGTCATAATAATATCAACTCAGCTCTGGCCTCCTGCCACCTGAGCCCTCAACATTACTTGATCCTGAAATAAGCGTCCCCAAACGTGGGGTGAGATCTCTAAACAAGAAATCTCAGTAAGTCAAGGGGTCCTCAAGGATCTTCCACCCCAAGCTCACTTACATGTGCAATATAAGTTCAAAAACAGTATTTCCAATATTAGTTCCAAAACTATGCAGTGCAACAGATATCTATGCCATGTGTGTTTATACAATCTACTGGCCAGAGAAATGCAGGAATACGTCTATACCCACATAAGTACAAGGAACACCGCTTGCACCTCACCCACAGCCTCACCATCTTGTATTTGCCACATACTCAGGCTTACCGTATAGGTGGACATCACATGCATATCATAAAAGCACATTGCATATAATAGCTCAACAGCATTTCCAAAACATCAAAGCATGTAACACAGCATGCATAAACCACATCCCCATGGGACATGGTGGAACCACAACATGGCTAAACCGAGGACACGAAAGCTTACCTTGCAAGCTAGCTATCCAAGCCAAGAGTCCAACCACTCTCAAGTCCAAACACAGCAGTATCACAATCTGTTATGGACCAATAATATATCATTAATTATGCATCACAAGCATTCAACTTAAAGACTACGCCTTTCCTTTACGTTTTACATCTTAAGCCTTCCCACAAAGCCATAAGCCCTTAATCATGTGATTCTGACTTAGTTCATTAATTACAGAAGTTCAACTTCATTAATCTAGGTTCCACAAATCCCCAATAGCCTACTGTTCACACAGCACAGCTACTGCTTTGCGAACTCCCAGGATATCCAGATATTACAAGGGACATATCCGGATATGCAATATCCGGATATTACACTGACCATATCCGGATATCCAGATCCCATATGCGGACATGAATATCCGGATACCATATCCGGATATTGATATCCGGATATTGATATCCGGATATTGATATCCGGATATTGATATCCGGATATTGATATCCGGATATTGATATCCAGATATCTGTTCGACAAATATCCGGATATCTCACGACAGAATGTTGTTTCTGCGTTTCGTGAATATCCAGTCCAAAGGCCTAACTTTTAACACTTGTACACGACCAAGGATCCATTTTTAAGTATATACAAGTTCACTTATGTGTTGGTTACATGTTAAAACCCTTAACATCCCAAGATACCACCTTTAGGCCAATAAAACACATGATCAAGTTAAGGTGACTTATCCCAAGGCTTAATCAGCAACTTAATGTGCCTATGGAGCTCCCAATGCAGCTCCCAAGTCCAGCACACCCAAGGACACGAAAATGCTACACCAAAGGTTGGTTCTTGCCCCACAAAGGTCACCACTTGGACCTCAAAATGTCATGATCATGACCCACCACACTCAACTCTCCAAACCAGCCCTCAAAACTCAACTCACAGTGGCTGAGTGTGCAGCCAATGTAGCCTCACACTTCTCACAACCCACCCCACCAAGTGTTTGCAAGAAGAAAGTGTGAAGAACTCAAGGAAAGGAGGTGACTTGAAGGTTTTCTCAAGCAAAGAAAGAGGGAGGCAGCAAGGAGCCCAAACTGCAGCCAATTCACGAAGGGAGAAAAGGGTTCTAGGGTTTTGTGCCCATGATAAGTTGTATATATAGGCATTTAAGCCATAACGCGCAGTATTAGCCTTAATAGCTACGCAAAAGATCTTGATCCCAAACTTTGGAATCTGAACCTACACATTTTTCTAGGACTTTTCATATTTTTATTTTATTTTTCGGAGCACCTTTCCGGTACGCGCTTTTCCATAGCCAGTGTCAGTTCTGGCATCAGTTCATATTATTTTGACTTGCAACTTGTTTTACAAGTCCTAAATAATATTCTAATAATTACTATGCACTCGTTATAATTTTTCGGGATACTTTTCCGGTATGCATTTATACCGGGTAGCAGACCCGGTATCTGCACTTTTCTTCCGAAAAGTGACTTTCAGCATTTTTACTCACTAACTATAATTATTTAAGCCAAATAATAATTATTAAGGTCAATTATGGAATCATTTCCTAATTATCATAATTAATTCACTAATTACCTTAATTTGCGGTGCGAGTTTTGTTGTCCAATTAGCAAGTGCACTAGTCATACAAGTAATAAAAATGATAAGTAAAGATCGTCCCCACGAGGAATTGTGTCAAGCACTGATTATCCACTTGTTATTGATTTGAGTCAACCAAAAAGATTTGATTTGCATGAGTTTCTTGTCACTAGAAATGTAATTGCATAAAATAAGATAAATCTAAAACACAAAGATATGAATATAATTTAAAACAGTAGTCAGATATCAATCTCCCTCAAGTATGAATTTATGAATGAATCAATTTCCATCATGACTTCTCTATCATGTGATGTTAATCAACCTTTTACTTATCATCAAGATGTAATGTCTTACTACCTTGATGGGTACATTAATCAGAAACCCCAATATCTTGGTGATTCCTTTCATAATACTTGCATTAATTACTAAGGTCTTAAGATTACATTAATATTATAGCATCAATGTCTTGACTACTATAATACTAATGATGAAGTTGTCAACTTTAAAACAATGCAAACATGTCTGTTCTACATCATTTCATAAACAAGAATGATTGATCAAGACAACTTCATACAAGTCACATAATAGGAAAACATAACTTCACATTAATTATTCATAAATACACACTTGAGTTCCATTGAATCAGACTACAAAGGACTCTACTCAGACATAATGAAAGTAAATACAAGAGATGAAGAAAGAACAAACTCCATTGTCATGGCAGTGAATCTTCAATCTTCAATTGCAATCCTACACTACTCCTAAGAATTATTGTGTAAAAGGGAGAATTCAGATCCTAAGATCTGATATAAGAGAGGAGAGTAGAAAATTGGGAGAGAGAGAAACTATCCAGTTCTGTCCTTTATTTAGGCCTTTTGCCTTTTATAGTGTTACAAGTCTGCTGAAAAATAATGTGGACGCTAAAACGGTCATGAATGGGCGTTTTAGTGTCCGGCTTGATGCGTGACCAACTGCTTTCAACTGACTTGGGCGATAAAACGGTCTGAATGAGCGTTTTAGCGTCCATGGCTGATAACCTCCCAACTGTTTTCAACTGACTCCAACGCTAAAACGCTTGATTTGAACGTTTTAGCATTTCAGAACAGAGAAGAATTGCACATTAGAGCGCTAAAACGCTCAGTGTAAGCGTTTTAGCGCTGAGCTCCAGAGGCTTCCAATTCTGATTTGCAGCAGCGCGCTAAAACGGTCTGTGTGGACGTTTTAGCGCTCAGCACCAGTAACTTCCTCCTTCGAACTGTAGCAGCGCGCTAAAACGGTCAGTGTGGCCATTTTAGCGCTCAACACTTAGGCAATTTTCTCCTCCAGAATCTTCTTCTTTCTTTTGATGCTTTTTGGGCTTCCTTTCCCTATAAGACAATGTAGATTTTCACAAAGCTCTCGGAACTTGTAATTTAGGAAATATTAAGACATTAACCTCCTTATTCAACCAATTATTCATGCAAATTAATCCTAATTTGTGCTGAAAAACCTGATGAACCAGGGGTTTATCAGGTTCTTACATTTAACCTCTGACCATTAACAGTGAAACTTTGGTCAGAGTCCTGAGAACATATTTCAACCGCTCCATAAGGCTTCATGCTCTTAACCACAAACGGTCCAGACCAACGGGACCTCAACTTCCCTGGAAACAACCTTAACCTGGAGTTGAACAACAACACCTGATCCCCCACTTTGAAGTCCCTAGGTGTGATTTTCCTATCATGCCACAATTTAGTTTTCTCCTTGTACAGGCTGGCACTTTCATATGCTTGCAGGCGGAACTCATCTAATTCATCCAGTTGCAGCAACCTTTTTTCACCTGCTGCCTTGGAATCAAAGTTTAAAAACTTGACTGCCCACAGTGCTCTATGATCCAACGCAACAGGCAGATGGCATGCTTTTCCAAACAACAATTGGAATGGAGACATTCCAATTGGAGTTTTAAATGCTGTCCTGTAAGCCCACAAGGTGTCATCAAGCTTTTTGGACCATGTTGTCCTGGCATTCCCAACAGTTTTCTCCAATATTCTCTATAACTCCCTGTTGGAAATTCCCACTTGACCACAAGTTTATGGGTGTATGGAGTGCTTATCTTATGTCTAACTCCATATTTTGCAAGAGCATATTCAGCCCACCTGTTATAAAAATGAGTACCCCCATCAGTGATGATGGCTCTTGGAATTCCAAATCTGGCAAAGATGTTCTTTCTCATGAAGGCAATCACAACCCAAGAATCATTTGTTGGAGTGGCTATGGCTTCTACCCATTTAGAGACATAGTCAACTGTCACCAGGATATACTTGTTAGAGTAGGATGAAGGGAAGGGTCCCATAAAATCCATACCCCAAACATCAAAAACCTCCACCTCCAGAATGTTGTTTAAAGGCACTTCATGTCTTCTGGAGATGTTCCCGGTTCTTTGGCAATTGTCACATGCCTCAAAATATTTTCAGGCATCCTTGTACAATGTAGGCCAGTAAAAACCACTCATCAGAACCTTGGCTGCTGTTCTTTCCCCTGCAAAGTGAACACCATAAGCTGAACCATGGCAGTGCCATAAAACCCCCTTCTGCTCTTCTTCTGGAATACATCTCCTTATGACTCCATCAGAACATCTATAAAAGAGATATGGTTCATCCCAGATGTATCTCTTCACATCATGCAGAAATTTTTTCCTCTGCTGGTAAGTGAAATCCTTTGGCATGGCTCCAGCAGCTCTATAGTTGGCAAAATCAGCAAAACATGGTGGTGTGTCAGCAAACAAAACTTGATCATGCACCAAATGTGCAACAGTACTTATGGCCAGCACTTGTTCATCCGGAAACTCTTCTCTGATCACTACCTCTGGAACCTCCTGTAAGTCTGTCTCTGTAATCCTTGATAAATGATCAGCTACCAAGTTCTCCACTCCTTTCTTGTCCTTAATCTCTACTTCGAATTCCTGCAGAAGTAACATCCACCGGAGCAACCTTGGTTTGGCATCCTGTTTGGCTAACAAGTACTGCAATGCTACATGGTCAGTATAAACAATAACTTTGGACCCTAGCAGATATGACCGGAATTTATCAAATGCATATACTATAGCCAATAATTCTTTTTCTGTTGTTACATAATTCTTTTGTGCTTTATTCAGAATTTTACTGGCATAATATATAACATGCAATAATTTATCCTTCCTTTGACCTAGTAATACTCCCACAGCAAAATCACTGGCATCACACATAAGTTCAAAAGGTAATGAAAAATCAAGTGCCATGATTATGGGTGCAGTAATCAACTTGTCTTTCAACACATTAAATTCATGCAAGCAATCATCAGTAAACATAAATTCTTGATCTTTTTCTATTGCACAATGGTTTTGCTATCTTGGAAAAATCTTTTATGAAATGACGGTAGAAACCAGCATGTCCTAGAAAACATCTCACACTTTCACATTTATGGGAGGGGGTAGTTTTTCAATAACAGAAATTTTGGCTTTGTCAACTTCAATGCCTCTGTTGGACACTTTGTGTCCCAAAACAATACCCTCTGTCACCATGAAGCGACATTTCTCCCAATTCAGCACAAGATTACAATCTTGGCATCTTTTCAAAACACTATCTATGTTTTCTAAGCATGCATCAAAAGTAGGACCAAAAACAGAGAAATCATCCATGAAAATCTCAATGCATCTTTCTACCATGTCAGAGAATATGGAAAGCATGCACCTTTGAAATGTTGCAGGTGCATTGCATAGACCAAAAGGCATTCTCCGGTATGCAAAGACTCCATAGGGACAAGTAAATGCAGTCTTCTCATGATCTTCTGGAGCCACATCTGTATGATTATAACCTGAGTATCCGTCCAGAAAACAATAGAAAGCATGTCGTGCTAATCTCTCCAACATCTGGTCCAAGAATGGAAT
This sequence comes from Gastrolobium villosum, assembly GCA_032173675.1. Classification (NCBI taxonomy): domain Eukaryota; kingdom Viridiplantae; phylum Streptophyta; class Magnoliopsida; order Fabales; family Fabaceae; genus Gastrolobium; species Gastrolobium villosum. The sequence continues at coordinate 1,119 of JAVKPL010004961.1, read as the reverse complement.
AGGGAAATGATCCTTCCTTGTTGCTTTGTTGAGTCTCCGGTAGTCAACACACATCCTCCAGCTAGTCACTGTCCTTGTGGGAATCAGTTCATTATTCTCATTCCTAACCACAGTCATCCCTCCTTTCTTGGGTACTGTTTGAACTGGACTCACCCAAGCACTATCTGAAATAGGGTAAATCATCCCAGCATCAAGTAGCTTCACCACTTCTTTCCTCACCACCCCTTTCAAAGTGGGATTAAGTATCCTCTGTGGTTGCCTTACTGGTTTGACTTCTTCCTCCATTAATATCTTGTGAGTGCAGAATGAAGGGTTGATGCCCTTAAGATCAGAGAATGACCAGCCCATGGCTGTCTTGTTCTTCTTAGAACCTCTACCAACTTCATTTCCTCCCTCTCAGATAAGGATGCATTGGATAGGTTTGATCATCCCCAAGGAACACATATTTCAGATTTGAAGGTAGTTCTTTTAACTCTACCTTAGGTGCTCCCTTAGGAATATCATCCACCTTATGTTCTAACTCTTCAACTACTGGTTCCTCCTGAAAGTTTTCCCCATTGTTCTCTTCTTTACATTGGTCTTCATCTAGTAACAGATTCTCTTCCCCTGTTACTTCATCCACAACTTCCTGAATGATATCAATCCTTAAACAATCCTCAACATCAACGGGATGTTTAATTGCTTCAAACACATCAATGGTTACCGTCTCTTCATTCACCCTTAGCATAAGCTTTCCTTGTTCAACATCAATCAAGGATCTAGCAGTTGCTAAGAATGGCCTCCCTAGAAGTAGAGGGCTTTCTGTATCTTCTGCTTCCATGTCTAAAATCACAAAGTCCACTGGAAATATGAACTTATCAACCTTAACCAACACATCTTCTCCCACACCTTCTGGTCTCTTGATAGATCTATCTGCAAGATGTAGAATAAGGTTGGTCTTCTTTAGTGTATTGATTCCCAAGGCTCTACATACAGTCAATGGCATCAGATTTATGCTAGCCCCCAAATCATAAAGTGCTTTCCCTACTTCTACATCTCCAATAGCAATAGGGATGCTGAAACTTCCAGGATCTTTCATTTTTGGTGGAAGTTTCTTCTGGATAAGGGCACTACATTCTT
>JAVKPL010004960.1:0-23293 GCA_032173675.1 Gastrolobium villosum | reverse complement strand
GTCTAGGTTTGGATTTTTGTTTTGTGTTCGCAGAAAAATTAATTAGTGAATCTTGTTAATTTGGTAAAAACGTAAAAGTGAGGAATTGGCTAAGTGGGTTTATGGGAACCCCTTAGTTTCTTATATGTAGTAAAGTAAAGTGTATAAATAATTTAAGTAAGTCTTCCGCTAGTGTTTCAGTTACGATCACAACTTTTAATTATTACGCTTTTTATATTTTAACTGTTCGCGTAATAATCAGAAAAAGTTTATTCGCATTTTTATTAAATGAATTGCTGTGATTGTAACTGCGCTTAATATCATAATTAATGTTAACAATACCGGTACGTAACGGGCTGTTACCCATGTTGCATTTAAATAAAAAAAATTGTGGCAGAGAATTAGGAATTTCGATTTTCTTGAAAAATAGATACATGGAAATGAGGATATAATTAAGTATATAAGTGAATTGTGTAGGAACTAAATACATTGGGAAAAAAAGGTTACTACTTACTAGCATACTCTTTAACATTATTATTGAGTAAAATCTCATACTTACTCTATTAATGTAGAGTGGATATTATTTTATTGAAAGCTAGCTTTTTTTTCTTTTTTTCTTTTTTAAACTTTCATTCCTCAACCCAATTAAGGTGAATACATCTGATTTATTACACTGTATAGTCATATATATCAGAAAGTTACATAAGGATCCCCACTAAGCAGTACCATGCAAAGTTACAACAATATGGGAAGCAAGAGACTTCCACAAAAAATTTCTATGCTAAACTCCAATGGTGTCATGTCTTCATGGTCAAAACCAAAGTCCAAGTCCATGTCTTAGTCCAAGTCCATGTCTTCATGGTCAGAACCAAAGTCCAATTCCATGTCGTCATGGTCCAAGTCCATGTTTTCATCGTCAGAAACAAAGTCCAAGTCCATGTTTTCATCATCAGAACCAAAGTCCAAGTCCATGTCATCATTTAAGATTGGTAATCCATGTGAACCTTGTTGATTACTATAAACTATGGGTGCTTGGAATTGAAGTTGACCATTGGTTGAGTTGCTTAAGTTCTGTGCATGACCCAATTGAAGAGTTGTAGAAGAAGGCAACTCTGGCACATTCAGAGCAGCAGGAGTGTCCAATCTACTATTCATCCCACTGGGTGAAGAGGATCTAAAAGGACTGACATTATTAACTTGATGGGTTGCCTTAGAGGTGACTCTTTTCAGACGAAGTCTATATTTCTGCAACAATTGCAAAAACCAATAAAGTTCTATAAATGAAAAACTTTGGTTTTATGAAATTAAAGCAGAAAGGAAAAGAAAAAAATACCTGCAGATGGCTGGCCACATGCGCTCTAGTAAGATATTTCTCAGTCTTCATCGATTGAAGAATTTTTTTAGGTACAAAATCTGCAATCAAAATAAGATACAACTGTGTCAAACTTAAATCCTGCCATGACATCTGCATTTGATTGCTATCTCTACTCAAATATATAATAAAAGTATTGCTAAAATAAACCAGAAACATCAATTGATTGACCAATTGTAGCAATTAATAACAATTGCTTTGCATTGTAGAGAAAGAACGAATAACTTACCGTCAACACCTAAGTCATTAACAGCAGCCACAAAACCGATGTAGCTCTTCCGTCTAAACAACCTGATCTGGTTCTTCATAACCTTCATCCTCTTCGTAAAGAACAACAGAAGGTGAGTTAAAAAAATAAATAAAAGATTTTTTACATAAAAAATCAAACTGAAAAAAGCTGACAGAAAGAACTGAAAACATAGAAAAAAATCTGTTATTATTCCAATCGAAGACCAACATCTAATATTGCCACACACAAAATGAATGAATGAAAGAAAGAATCACAGATATTTTTAAAGAATATCTTGGAAAAATATTTAAATGTTGTTAAATTAAACATCTTGGAAAAATATCTGTTTTGCAATCAATTCTCTCAAAAATCTAAGTGGGGTAAACGTACCTAAATAGTTTTGTTGAATCTAATTTTTTTTTTATAAACCATGTGTATTTTTTTTATAGGAGGCAATTATGTTTGAGTGGAGAATTAGCTCTTCCAAAATAGATTTTTTGTATTCACAAGGACGTAAACTCAAAATCTTCCTAAAAGGAATCAAGCATATACCACTTGAACCAACTATCTTTAGTCCTTCAAAAATCCTTTGGACTTTGAAGTGTGAGCAACCAAATTTCCAAAAATTTCAAATAATTGGGTAAAGACACATAACTATTTGTTTATCCAAAAAAAAAATGACACATAACGATTTTATTTAATCTGACAATACCAATTGATAGTCTTTTCCAAGTAAAAATTGCTACCAAAACCAAAATCTTCTCTGCAAGTTCTACTAATTTCTACATATTTATAAGTTTAATTTTGCACACATATATTTGACAGATAAAATTAACAAAAAAAATGTTATGGACCTGTACGAAAGGCCCATATAATCAGCCCACTTGGACAACCCGGCGAAAAGCCCATATAATCTGCCCATTTGGACAACCCGGTGACATTCAACCCGGCTACAGATAACCCCAAGGTAACGAAACGGATTGCATTTAAGACGTGTAACGCACAACACGTTACCAAACGGTAACGGCCGACCAGCTGTAATGACCACCGCGCCATGACAGCTCAGATCCACGTGCGAACCTCGTACATTAGCCCCTATAAATGAAAGGGCGATTTGACGGTAAAGGGACACTCAATTTCGACTCACAATCATCACTATACTATGACCACAATCACACATTTTACTTAGTATTCAACGATCAAGCTAGGTTTAAGGATATCTTTACAATAGATATTCCTGAACAAAAGCAATACGGTCTAGATTAATTCGTCAGCCTAGTTGGGCTAAACATTCCTGTCTCTAAGACAGAACAAAAACATAATTAGAGATGGCGCAAACAATAACAATAATGCTTCGTGGCACATAGTCATACCTTCGTTACTGCAATACGAGAATGGGATGACATGTTGATAATGAATATCAATAATAAAGTTATTTCTCTCCTTGCTCCTCCTTTCAGCGTTTTGTCGGAACTATGCGTGATTCAACGTATGTCCAATGGAAACAAGTAGATTAATTTATATGAAAATCGATCCTCATGTGATGGTTAAATATAGGGGTGTAAATGGGCCAGGCCGGCCTACCGGTGCCTACGGCCTGGCCTATGAAAAGCTTGGCCCGGCCCGCCATAAATGAAAAATAATGTAACACTATCTCACATAATTTTTATTTTTATTTTTTTTTTAAAAACACAACATCTTTTATAAAATAGAAACAATCAACATTGATATACAATATCCTGCAAATTAAATCTTAAATTAAACGTATCAAACTATATTAAGGAACGACAATAAATAAATCTATATAATAGAATTAATAACGCCGCCCCCGGGAAACAAAAACAGAAACAAAAACAATTTTGTATTTTTTAGAATAATTAATGAAATAGATGTTTTTTTGTGTTTTAAAAGTTAATAGTCAAAATACAAAACAAAAACAATTTACAGGTGTGTATTGGATTTGATTTTACAGGACTTTAATGTATTATTTTTGGACAAAAATATCTATTGTTATTCAATTAGGATTTTAAATGATTGAAAAAAAAATCATGTGGTATTTGATTAAGATTTTAAAAGATTATTTTAGAGTCCCTCCAAATCTATTAGTTTTCAATCAAGATTTTAAACAAAAGAAAAAAATCTTAATGTATTATTTTTGGACAAAAATATCTATTGTTATTCAATTAGGATTTTAAAGGATTGAGAAAAAAATCATGTGGTATTTGATTAAGATTTTAAAAGATTATTTTAGAGTCCCTCCAAATCTTAGTTTTCAATCAAAATTTTAAACAAAAGAAAAAAATATTAATGTATTATTTTTGGAAAAAAATATCTATTGTTATTCAATTAGGATTTTAAAGGATTGAAAAAAAAATGATGTGGTATTCGATTAAGATTTTAAAAGATTATTTTAGAGTCCCTCCGAATCTATTAATTTTCAATCAGGATTTTAAACAAAAGAAAAAATCTTAATGTATTATTTTTGGACAAAAATAGCTATTGTTATTCAATTAGGATTTTAAAGGATTGAAAAAAAAAATTATGTGGTATTCGATTAAGATTTTGAAAGATTATTTTATAGTCCCTCCAAATCTATTAGTTTTCAATCAGGATTTTAAACAAAAGAAAAAAATCTTGTGGTATTCAAAAATATGACGATTTTAGTGTATTTTCTATTGATGTGGATTTCGTGAGACTTTTTAGTGAGAAACATAAATAAAATTTCTTTCTCACAATATCACCCTAAACCCTAAGATTTCCTGATATTTCTCTATTGCAGTGTCTTTTTATTCTTTTGGCGGATCAACCCGTTTGAAATCGGGTTCCTCTATGGGAGCTTCATTAACTTAAAAACATATTTTTGAGCGATTTTCATCGAAAAATAACCTACAAACAACAACTTAACAATAAAGGTGGCAATATGGGTTGAACCCGACGGGTCAATCCGCCAAAACGGGGCAGGTTGGGTTATACATCCCAACCAGCCCCACTTAGTTGTGGATTAAAATAGTTTGATGGCGGGTCGGTGCGGGTTGGCCAGCAAGTCATTTTTTTTTAGTTAGCATTTTATTTGTCACTAAGATTTTGTGATATAATTTTTTTTTTATTTTAGTACTCTTTTAGAAGAAATAAAGAAGAAAAACTTAAAATAATTTTGTGATTATATATATATATTTTTTGGGTAAACATTAAGCGATTATATTTTATCCTTTTAAGATTTATTTAAAGTTGTATACTTTGAATAATTTCTTTTTAAATAAATAAATCAATGATTTTTTGGGTACATAATTAAGTCAATAATTAAGGAAGATGAATTTGAAATGATAAAATCAGATATAGAATCAGATGTATTAATTTGCATTTTTATTAACATTTATATATATTTATTTATTTAGAATTAAGAAATCCCTCCTCCTCCTCCTCCTCGATGTAGGGATGATGTAGTGAGAAACAAAGAAGATAAGATGGATTGGATATTTGGATTGGATTGGGCCGAAAACAAAACAAAACAAGGATGGATTGGGCTCATGAAGTGTAGTGCAATCAAGTGTCAAGTGTCAAGTGTGGCCCTGCTTGCAAATTGCAATAACCCAAAACTAAACTGCAATCCGAAACATAACAATAACATGGCATTCTCATTCTCTCATTCTCATTCTCATTTCTCTTCTCCACAAAAGAAAAACCCTAAGCCCCTTCTCTTCTCTTCTCACCCTTCAATCAAATCACAAAAATGGTGGTTACCTTTGGCCAATGCTCAACTCACATTAACAATACTGTTGAAGATCTTGTTCAACAAGCTAAGCTACCAACTACAAGCTGCAGCTCAAATCAACTCAACTCAGAAAGGGTGCTCATGCTCATGCTGATGCTGATGAAGGAAGGTATTATCATCACTTCACTACATTCGCCTCTGCTTTTATTTCACTTCATTTCATTGGTTCTACCATTTCAAAATAGTGTTATTGCATTTTTTTTCAGCGACCATAAAACATGTATTTGTATTTGTATTTGTATTTGTAGCTCAAAGAGGACGCTGAACAGAGGCATGCATTTCTGAGGTAGTCCTCTAGTATGTATTGGATAGGATAAAATGAGACAATAGGATAAGCTAATCATATCCTATTGACCCATCAAACAAGAGATAAAAATAGGATATGATAAGTTATCCTATCCTATCTTCCTTATCAGGTGCGCCAAACAGAGATGGATTGGGCTGATGAAGTGTAGTGCGATAAGTGTCAAGTGTGTCAATTCTGAATCTAATCCTTTTTCGAATCTATTTCTAGCATTCCTTGTCTCAACCGAGTGTATACTCTTAGACTTGACATGGAACTTTTGGATAACACTACATTTACATGTGTAGGTCTAATCTCAAAGGCGTTCTTGTGACAGATTTGACTACATAGTTGTTAAGATCTTTAAATGTTTTAAATGATTGCCTGTGTTGTGTTAGATTCCGCTATGAAATTGTTTAATGCCAGGTTTTTTAGTTGCTTATATTCGTTCCATTGTTACTTGCAATAACATATGGAAAAAGTGTCTATCATTTTGAAGGATGTAAAGTTATATTATTTTAAATGAGTGAAAGAGATAGATAAAGGAGGAGAAAGAGTTGACAAAAAAATATAAAGGTGTGAGTCTCATATCTTTGTGAGAGTCAAATGATATAAATTGTGTCATTTGAAAGAACAGATATTTTTCTATAACATATACATGGAGAAGTTTTTTAGTAGGTACTCTCTATCATAGACACTTATTTAATATTAAACATGTATGAAGATGTATAGCTCATGTTTAGAATTTTGTCAATCTTTAAAAAAATGTTGTTATACATGTCAACAGTTGAATTGAGTGTTTAAGGGATGATGTGATCAACATCTCCTACGTATGAATTTATGTACAAGCGTGATTTTTCTATTATATTGTAGTTGTTTATATTTCTTAAAAAAAATATTACTTAACTTTATAATGAATTTAATTTTGATTTATTATTAACTTGAAACTTTTTTACACTCATTGCCATTTTTTTAAACCCATTTTACCGTGACACAATTCGAAGACTGGGATATTATAATTTCGTTGAACTTTTGTTGACTATCGTCTAATTTAGATTCATAAGTAACATAATTTTTGTTTACACTGGGATACTGTGATTTGATAATTCGTTTTATTATATTACACATACGTCAAGACCACCACATAATCGGAATAGTGACTAAAATGTCACTATTCAGTAATTTTTTTTATTTAAATGCCACGCGAACAATGTTATTTCTCAATATGTCATCCGGGCAAGTTCTCCCAATATGTCACGCGGACAAGGTCGCTACAGTGCCCAATGAACTTGGTTTGCTGACATGACACATTTTTTGTGGACAACAAGTTCACTACTCCTAGTAGCGACTTATTAAGGAAAATGACAATTTAATTAACATGCCAATCAAAATTAATGTGACAATTAACAATCACAATTAGCGAACAAATATGATTAACTTTTGATTGTACCAATCACAATTAATGTACCAATCACTTCCAATCACTTCGGAGGGCCATAACTTTTGATTCGGATATCGAAATCAGATATTTTTTATTTTATTTCATATAACTTTTCGAGATCTACCCAATGACACATTATTTGACATATTTTACGTCTCACAAAAATCGTTCGAATTTGTAACAATGATATCACAAACAATTAATGTAATGATCAAAATTAATTGCGATTGATACATTAATTGTGATTGATACAATAATTGTGATTGGTGATCTATACATTAATTGTGATCAAAATTAATTGTGAATTGTGATTGATATATTAATTGTGATTGGTGATTGGTACATTAATTGTGATTAATACATTAATCACAATTAATTGTCATTTTCCTTCTTTTTTTGTTTTTTTATTGTGATTGAACATTAATTCTGATCGGGCAATGAGATTGTGCCACCTATCACGCCAAGTTCGCTACCCCTGGTAGCGAACTTCGTCCAGTCAGCTTTTTTTGCAAAAGTGTGCCACGTGTCACGAAATTATTGGCTACCAAGTTCGCTACCAGTCGTAGCACTGTTGTAAAACCCGACCCGGCCGGGTCGACCCAGAACCCGGTCATTGAACCGGGTCAGGTCAAGCATTGGACCGGTCATGCATCGACCCGGTCAAACCCGGCCAAACCCGGTGACCCGTTGACCCAGTCGGGTCATGCATTTAAAAAAAAAAAACCAAATTTTTTTTATCTTATCAGAAAAAATGTAGATCTCATTGTAAAAGCTTTTTATAATTTTATTTGATAGTATACTTTTCTACAATGACCTCAAATTTTAATTTCCAATACTGAAGCAATTTGCGGAATAATAAATTAAGAGAATGTGACATGATATTTTAATGTATTTGACTTTAAAAAATATGAGTTCAATATCATTGAGAGGTATGTTTATGGGATTCGCAATTTAAATTGACGTTAGTAATAACGTGCATTTTTATTTATTTATGTTTCATGCTTTTTTGAGCTTATTTAGTGAATCTTATTTAATTCATTTTAGATATGAAAATATAATTGAATTTATATGTTCATATCTATATATTTTTTAAATATATCTATATGTAGGGTAATCGGTTTGACCCAGTAACCCAATACCCGGACCGGGTCGATGCCCGGGTCGGGTTTAATAACACTGAGTCGTAGCAAATTTGGACACGTGACAGTCAACTTTTCCTGCCAAAATGTGCCACGTGTAACGAAATCATTGGCAACCAAGTTCGTTGGGCACTGTAGCAAACTTGCCCGCGTGGTATATTGGAAAATTACACTGTTAGCGTGGCATTTAAGGAAATAAGTTGTGGAACAGTAACACTTTGGTCACTGTTCCCACATAATCCTTGAGTTGCCAATACTTTCATGAAAGAAGGGTATACGCCTTTGACTGATGATTATCTTAAATGGGAAATGCATTAATATTGTGATTTAATAAAATTCATTAGCATTTTATGACAGTATTTAAATATATATTTTTTTTGTTGGTATAAGACAGTATTTAAATTTTGTTAAGAGCATGTTTGGATTTTTATTTTTTAAGTTAGAAGATACTTATAAGCTAAAGTTAAAAAAAAAGAGCTTAAAAAAAAGCTAAAACCTTTTTGGTAAATACATAAATTTTTTAGCTTAAAGCACATATTTCAAGAAAATCATTTATCTGTATTTCTATAGCTTATCATTATAAAAAAAAAGCATATAATTCAAAAAAGGTGATAAGAGTTTAAAAAAAGTTCCTCCTAGCAACTTTTAACTTTTTTCTTCATTATTAAAAAAAGAGCATTTTACCAAAAAAAATAAGAAGAACTTTTCATTATGAGAGCTTTTATCAAAATCTATTTGGCCTTAGTTATACTTATAAGTAATTTCTAACTAAAAAAAGAAAGGATTGAAACAGACACTAAATATAATGAACAATATATCTTACTCTGTCTATGGACATCCACAGAAAAAAATGTTTACATAATATAATATTCTGTAACGCCCTCCCTTGTATGCATCCAAGAGAGTCGTTTGCTAAGCGGAATTAGAGTCGTTAACGTCATAAAACAAAGATTTTCATAGCAATATAAAAATCCGTAAGACGTTTCAATAGATAACTTCTGTTTGGACGATAAAAAATATTTCAAGTGATTTAGAAGGAGCACGTTGAGGGCTTCGCGTGCATATAAAATAATAGTAAATCGGAGTTCGTTTGCTCATAAAAACACCACCCGTAAGGTGCACTGTAAAAATTTCAGCACATAAGTCTTTCAAAAATTCCTTTCACAAAGGTTTTCCAAAATAGCCGCTGTTCATAAAAGTTCAAGGTAAAATAGAGATGATAAAGTCTACCGTCATCCAAGAGTACCAAAATATTACACATTACAGTCATCCAATCAATCAAACAGCAACAGTACAAGTCCAATCATCAGCAAGCAACAGCTAACATCACATCTTCATATGCTTTTACGTCCTCCTGCCATTTAGGAAAATAGCAGCCCCGAAGGGGTGAGAATAATCCCAGTAGTGTGGCAACAAAACCAATAATATAACAGTATTAACTAGGCACAAAATCATAAACAGTCACTTCAACATATCCTTGTTCCTTTTCCTTTTTCCTTTTCATCATATTCATATATATTGCGTATATCACGCCTTTCCTTTTCATCATATTCATATATATGTTGCGTATATAACGCCTTTCCTTTGCGCTTTTAGCACCGTCGTGCGCGCACTTCACAGTGGAATCAAATATACCTGGCACCTGAGCTCCCTGTGGATTCCAACTGTGGGCCTATGCGGACTGATGCCAAGTGTCCCATACCCCGGTACCTTGGGGATGCCTATACGATGCTTGCTCAAACACATGGTCCTGTACATAACTATTCTAAAAACAAGGCCTATATGATCTTGGTACATGCATGTCATGCTATGCTTTCACACACAAAACGTACAAAAATGCTGTATGATGTAAGGTGCATGCTTATATACTTTTCATATAGCCATCACGGCACATATACTTGTTATGCTGCCACATAACAACTTTACCTCATAATCATATAGCCATCACGGCACATTTCCATAGCCATCACGGCACATTTTTGGCAGTTTTCTTTCATAATAAGGAACATATTACTTTTACGGAGTATGGAGCATCATGTCACAATTTTATACCAGTAGTCAATAGTCACATTAGGTAATATCGCCTGACACTTACCTTGTGTGCCTTAAACAATACCAAACAGCAGCGAAGTATCTCACTTCTTAAGCGCACCTAAATCAATTACAACCAATCATTTACAGCGGCGATTTACAGCAGAAACAGTGAGCATACAGCAGCGTTTTACAGTGGAAAACAGTGAGCATACAGCAGTGTTTTACAGCAGAAAAACAGTGACGTTTGTGCTTAAAACAGTGAGCAGAAAACAGTGAGTTGTTCTTTAAAACAGTGAGCAGAAAACAGTGACGTTTTCCTAAAAAAAACAGTGGCCAGAAACAGTGACGTTTAACAGCAGGAAAACAGTAGCACCTTACAGCAGAAACAGTGACCATTGTAAAACAGAAACAGTGACATCTTGGACCTCAAAACAGTGGTAGAACAGTGGCCTTAAACAGTGGCAGAAACAGTGGCATTTGAACGTTAAAACAGTGACATAAGTAGTGTTATTTGCACACCAAAACAGTGGCATGAATGGTACATTTGAACATTAAAACAGTGACATTAGTGGTGATATTTGCACATCAAAACAGTGGCATAAGTAGTGATTTTTTTTGAACATTAAAACAGTGGCATAAATGGTGATTAAAACAGTGGCATAAATCATGATTTTTGGACATTAAAACGGTGGCATAAATAGTGGTGTTTGAACATCAATATGGTGGTTATATTATGCAGAAACAGTGGCTCATTAAGTACTAAAACAGTGAGTATTTTTGGTGCAAAACAGTGACATGTGTGGCATTAAAACAGTGAGCATTTTATGCAGAAACAGTGGCATGTGAGGTACTAAAACAGTGAGTATTGTGTGCAGAAACAGTGGCATCCAAATGGTGATCTTGTCCAACCGAAACAGTGGCATATGCATCCTCAAAACAGTGGCACTTTTATACAAAACAGTGGCATCAAGATGGTGCTCTTGTCAAACCGAAACAGTGGCATATGCATCCTCAAAACAGTGGTAGATTCATTCCAAAACAGTGGCATTAAATGGGTGATCTTGTGAAACCGAAACAGTGACATTCTTAGCCTCAAAACAGTGGCACATTCATACATAAACAGTGGCATATTTCTCCTCAAAATAGTGGCACATTCATACATAGACAGTGGCATATTTCTTAAGCATAACCATGGGACTTTCATTCCATTATATCATGCAATGTGCTATAAGGCTTAAAGAAAATCTCATGCAATAATGAAAACACACAAGCATCATCAAGTAACTCCATCCTTATTCCTTCACCATGCTCATTCAAGAATTCAACACAAAATAGAACCAAGTAGACATCTCATGCACATGGTTTCACACAATGTAAAAGGTCTAAGTTCTAGGCTTACCTCTTGTAGCACACACTTCTTGCTCACACACCACACCTTTCTAGTTCTACCAACAACAAGTTCACCCTTCCTAGAGATGGCTTGTGCGCTCAAATGGTGAGGAGGAACAATCTTGGACAGCTTCCAAGTGTGAGTAACAAAGCTGGACAGTGAGGGAAAGAGAGGAGAAAAACTTGCACTTGGTTGGTGTTCTTGAGCCACGGTTTGAGAGGTGAATGTAGAAGAGAGTTGGCTTAGTCTTTCTTTCTTCTAAGGTGCTTGTAGTCACGGCTAGAGAGTGGGGAGGAGGAGGAGATGTTGGCTGAACTTGTGCAAAGTGAGGGAGAGTCCCTCTTGTGCGCAAACTTAAAGAGAAAGTGAGGGGAGGTTAAAATGATGATGCATCATGAAAATTCTGGTTTCTTGCAAGAGTGGGACTGCACACATGGTTTGAACAAGCAAGAGTTTGCTTCTTGGTTACTCTATGCGCATGCAAGGGGTGAAAGGAGGTGTCATCATGAGCACATGTAAGAGGGTTCTCTAAGTCAACAAGCAAGACAGATTTGTGGCAGCCAAAAATCTGATTTGAAGCTGCCCTTGTGCGCATATGATGAGGAGGTTGCAGCCCCAAAATCCTTCTTTTGTTGCATGTGGAGGCAAGGGACAGATTTGGTTCATGATGGGCTGCAAAAGCATGCAGAAATCTGCACATTTCAGGCTCATGATGGAAGGTGTAAGGTGGTTCTCCAAGTCAACAAGTTAGGCAGTTTTGTGTCATAGAAAAATCTGATCTATGACCTCTCCATGTGCGCCTAAATGAGGAAAGATGCAGCCCAAAATGATGCTAAGGAGTACATGTGTCTTTCATGCAATGAAGTTGAAGTCAAATGGTGCACAAACTAAGGTGATGTGGCGGTCATGCAAGGGGAAAGTTGGCAGATTTTCTAAGTCCTTTCTATCCTTTTATGCGCATGAAATGAGGAGGAAAAATACATCAAGCCATGTGAAGGTTCCTTGGTACACAAACAACCTTGTTGGACAAGGCTTAGGGAAAAAGTGAGTACACTTTGGGGCTGAACAAGATGGATCCAAGGACCATTGGGCCATCGGCCAACACAAGGGAAAAAGTCCAACAAGACAAGTTTGAAGATGACAAGTCCACACACACACTAGCCCACTTCCCAAGTCCAACAAACACAAAAGCCTTCTAACACACAGTCAAATTACTCATATGATTTTAATAAATTTCACATGCCTACATATGCACCCTCCTATGATTTAATTTAAATACTTACCTTAGTCTCATCCAAGGATAAGGTCATGCAATTTCGCAAACCAACAAACATACACATGCATCTATATAATATAACACTTATGTATTTTACTAATTATGTGGGATGTTACACTCTCCCCACCAAATAGGAATTTTGTCTGCAAAATAAACTTACTTAAGAGCTAAACAGTTCTGGATAGCGTTTCTGAATATCATCCTCGCGCTCCCAAATGGCTTCAGCTGCCGATCTGTTGTTCCATAATACTTTCACCAAAGGAATCTCTTTAGAACGGAGTCGCTTGATGGATCTTTCAAGAATTTGGAGCGGTTGCACTTGATACGTCAGATTTTCCTTTAATTCTACTTCCTCCGGCTGTAACACATGAGATGGATCAGAGAGATACCTCCGTAGCTGCGACACATGAAATACATTGTGAATTCCTGACAGATTGGGTGGTAAAGCCAACCGGTATGCAGACTCTCCAATCCGGTCCATAATCAGATATGGTCCTAAGTACCGTGGACTTAACTTCTTAACTCCCATTCTCCTTCCGAGTCCCGATGTAGGTGTGATTCTCAAGAATACATGGTCTCCGACTTCGAAAGATAGAGGCTTATGACGCTTGTCGTAATAACTCTTCTGTCTGGCCTGAGCCCGCTGCATATTTTCTCGAATCTTCTTTACTTGTTCGGATGTTTCTTGAATTAAGTCAGGTCCTAGCATACTTCGCTCACCCACTTCAGTCCAGCATAAAGGGGATCTGCATTTTCTCCCATACAAAGCTTCGTACGGTGCCATCTGAATACTGGAGTGGTAACTGTTGTTGTAAGCAAATTCAATCAAAGAAAGATAATTATCCCAGCTGCCTCCTAACTCCAACACGCATGCTCGCAACATGTCCTCTAAAGCTTGAATGGTGCGTTCTGTCTGTCCATCGGTCTGTGGATGATAAGCAGTACTCAATCTCAAATGGGTCCCTAATGCTCTTTGGAAAGATTCCCAGAACTTAGATGTAAACTTGGGATCACGATCACTGACAATACTCGTAGGAACTCCGTGCAGCTTCACAATCTCCTGCAGATAAATTCTGGCAAGCCTCTCCGTATTATATGTGGTTCTAACACGCAAGAAATGAGCTGACTTCGTTAAACGATCGACAATCACCCAGATAGCATCATATCCTTCTCGCGTCCGAGGAAGTCCAACTACAAAATCCATCGCGATACTGTCCCACTTCCATTCGGAATCTCCAAAGGTTGAAGGAGTCCCGACGGTTTCTGGTGTTCGTACTTCACCTTCTGACAAGTTAAGCATCGAGATACATATTCAGCGATATCACGCTTCATACCCGGCCACCAAAACGAGGTCTTCAAATCATGGTACATCTTTGTGGATCCAGGATGAACTGCATACTTGCCCTTATGAGCCTCCTGCAAAACTTCTTGCTTCAACTCTTCATTCGGCACAACTAACCGGCCTTGGAATCTCCAAATATCATTCTCATCCTTTACAACGTCTTGGTTGCCAACCAAATCACGGACTAACTCTTCATCTTTCTGAGCCTCCCTAATTCTACTGATCAATTCATTTTCCACCTTTATATTTCCCAGTCTTATACTATGCCCTCTCTCGTCTACAGATAGGTTCAAATCTCGAAAGGCCTCAAACAATTTCAGTTCTTCCATCATCAGAGTTGCAGTGTGCAATGTCTTCCTACTCAGGGCGTCAGCTACCACGTTTGCCTTTCCTGGGTGGTATTTAAGTTCAAAATCATAGTCCTTCAGAAATTCCATCCACCGTCGTTGCTGCATATTCAGCTCCTTCTGATTGAACAAATACTTCAAACTCTTATGATCGCTGAACACGTCAAACTGCGAACCATACAAGTGGTGCCTCCAGATTTTAAGTGCGAACACTATAGCCGCTAACTCCAAATCATGCGTAGGATAATTTTCTTCGTGAGACTTTAGTTGTCGAGAAGCATAAGCTACCGCCATACGATCCTGCATCAACACGCATCCAAGTCCTTTCAGCGACGCATCACAGTATACTTCGAACTTCCGGGTAGGATCCGGAATCGTGAGTACGGGAGCACTCGTTAACCTGCTCTTCAGTTCCAAGAAACATTCTTCACAAGCTTCAGTCCACTCAAAAGGCTTGTCCTTCCGAGTGAGACGGGTAAGAGGTTGCACTATCTGAGAGAAATTCTGGATGAACCTTCTATAATATCCAGCAAGACCTAAGAAACTTCTTACCTCAGTGACAGTCTTGGGTCGTTCCCAATTCATTACAGCTTCAACCTTGCTGGGGTCCACCGCGATACCTTCTGACGAAATGACATGGCCCAGAAACTGGACCTCCTTAAGCCAAAACTCGCACTTCGACCACTTCGCGTACAACTGCTTCTCCTTCAATATTTGCAAGACAATCCTCAAATGTTCCGCATGCAGCTCTTCATTAGTAGAGTAAATCAGAATGTCATCGATAAACACAATAACAAACTGATCAAGGAACGGGCGAAAGATGCGGTTCATGTAGTCCATGAATACCGCTGGAGCATTTGTAAGTCCGAATGGGATCACCTGATATTCGTAGTGCCCATAACGAGTCCTAAAAGCTGTTTTCGGAATATCCTCCGGTTTGACCCGGATCTGATGGTATCCCGATCGTAAATCTATCTTGGAAAAGACTCTGGCTCCTCTCAGCTGGTCCATCAAATCGTCGATCCTCGGTAGCGGATACTTATTCTTCACCGTAACTTTGTTCAGCTGGCGGTAATCTACACACAGACGTAGGCTACCATCCTTCTTCTTAATCAAGATGGCTGGAGCACCCCATGGAGAGGTACTTGGTCTGATGAATTCCTTTGCCAAAAGTTCTTCTATCTGCTTCTTCAACTCGCGAAGTTCCAAAGGCGCCATACGATACGGAGCAATGGAGATTGGTCCAACTCCAGGAACAAGTTCGATAGAAAATTCTATTTCCCTATGAGGAGGCAATCGAGGTATTTCATCCGGGAATACCTCCTCGAATTCTCTAACTACCGGTACATACTGAATTTGAGTGTCAACCGAGGTCTCAGCCTCGATCGACAAAAGATACCCTGTTGCTCCCTTGCGGAGCTCTTTTCTAACTTGTAACAAAGAAATGAGAGAAAAAGGTTGAGAATTACCCTCTTTCGCATCCAGAGTGAACACCCGTGCTTGCGTAGGCTGTTGATCAGCGTTCTGGGGGCATTTGTAAGCAAAATGTCCTTGCTGGCCACATCTGAAACATGCATTGTTGCTCTTGCGACAAACTCCAAAGTGGTTCTTTCCACACGTAGCACAAACAGTCGCACCCTGACGTCCAGTCGATGATTGACCAATAGTATTGCTTCTCTTAAAATTTCCGGGCCGTGCCTGCAACTGCAGACCTCTGCCTCGACCCCTACCAGGTGCCGTCCTGAAGAATCTGCCTGCTCGGTTTCCTCCGTGGAATTGTGCGGGTTGCTTGTTCAAATTCTTGGCCTCATTGATGATTCCTTCGGCCTGACGACTCTGATTGATAAGCTCCGGAAGTGTACGATTAGCCGTCGTCAAAATGAGTTTACGGATTTCCGGGTGCAATCCGCTTTCGAACTTCTCTACCTGCCATTCCTCATCATAAATGTTCCGGTCAAAGTTGGCGTACTCGATCAGCTGCCCAAATTTTGCAATGTACTCATTAACCGACATGTCATCCTGCCTGAGTGACAGCAGTTCCGTGTGCTTCATTCTCCTCATTGCTTTGGGGAAATACTTATCCAAAAATACTTGTCTGAACACGGCCCAAGTTAGTTCAACGTCCTGAGCTCTCAGCAGAGCCCTCGCACCAGTCCACCATGTTAAAGCTTCTCCCATCAGCTGGTACGATGCGTAATCGGTCTTTTGTGCTTCCGGGCATGCCGTGCGTTCGAAAATATGCTCGATCATCTGCAACCACCTCGCTGCAGCCTCAGGGTTGTCTTCACCCTCAAAAATAGGTGGTTGGAAGTTGCGGAAGTCTTTCAACCTCCGACGGGCTATTTCTTCTGCATTGTCATGCAGTGGGGGTTGGTTCTGATTCTGTTGCCTATTGTCACGCCATTCTTGACTCATATTCTGGATGAACGTTGCCAGTCCCCCTATGGTAGTGATAAGATCCTCTTCCGCATCGCCAGACCTTCCCCGAGTTGAACCGCGACCCCCTGCCATGATTCTGCTCTCACAATATCATGAAATGAGTTGATCAGGCTCACCGCAAGTTATTTATGGCAGCAGTCCCAAGTAGGTACTCGAGTTCAATTCGAACAAGTTAGCTATGCATCCGTGTCTTATCACAGAACGGTCTTAACAATCTAACTACACTAGCTAATATATATTCAAACAATTAAACTATAGCACATTTAGGCAGTCAATCAGCAGATAAGCACAATCAGCAATCAATTCAATCAATCACAAGCAAATCCATGGACCAAACTGCTCTGATACCAATTAGTGTAACGCCCTCCCTTGTATGCATCCAAGAGAGTCGTTTGCTAAGCGGAATTAGAGTCTTTAACGTCACATAAGCTACTATAGAATTCTAAATCTACATACAAATCCGTAAGGCGTTTCAAAACTCTTATCACCTCTGTTTGGACGATAAAAAAATGTTTCAAGTGATTTAGAAAGAGCACGTCGGGGGCTTCGCGTGCATATAAAATAATAGTAAATCGGAGTTCATTTGCTCATAAAAACACCACCCGTAAGGTACACTGTAAAAATTTCAGCACTTAAATTCTTTTCACAAACGTTTTCCAAAACAGCCGCTGTTCATAAAAGTTCAAGGTAAAATAGAGATGATAGAGTCTACAGTCATCCAAGAGTACCCAAAATATTACACATTACAGTCATCCAATCAATCAAACAGCAACAGTACAAGTCCAATCATCAGCAAGCAACAGCTAACATCACATCTTCATATGCTTTTACGTCCTCCTGCCATTTAGGAAAATAGCAGCCCCGAAGGGGTGAGAATAATCCCAGTAGTGTGGCAACAAAACCAATAATATAACAGTATTAACTAGGCACAAAATCATAAACAGTCACTTCAACATATCCTTGTTCCTTTTCCTTTTTCCTTTTCATCATATTCATATATATTGCGTATATCACGCCTTTCCTTTTCATCATATTCATATATATGTTGCGTATATAACGCCTTTCCTTTGCGCTTTTAGCACCGTCGTGCGCGCACTTCACAGTGGAATCAAATATACCTGGCACCTGAGCTCCCTGTGGATTCCAACTGTGGGCCTATGCGGACTGATGCCAAGTGTCCCATACCCCGGTACCTTGGGGATGCCTATATGATGCTTGCTCAAACACATGGTCCTGTACATAACTATTCTAAAAACAAGGCCTATATGATCTTGGTACATGCATGCCATGCTATGCTTTCACACACAAAACGTACAAAAATGCTGTATGATGTAAGGTGCATGCTTATATACTTTTCATATAGCCATCACGGCACATATACTTGTTATGCTGCCACATAACAACTTTACCTCATAATCATATAGCCATCACGGCACATTTCCATAGCCATCACGGCACATTTTTGGCAGTTTTCTTTCATAATAAGGAACATATTACTTTTACGGAGTATGGAGCATCATGTCACAATATTATACCAGTAGTCAATAGTCACATTAGGTAATATCGCCTGACACTTACCTTGTGTGCCTTAAACAATACCAAACAGCAGCGAAGTATCTCACTTCTTAAGCGCACCTAAATCAATTACAACCAATCATTTACAGCGGCGATTTACAGCAGAAACAGTGAGCATACAGCAGCGTTTTACAGTGGAAAACAGTGAGCATACAGCAGTGTTTTACAGCAGAAAAACAGTGACGTTTGTGCTTAAAACAGTGAGCAGAAAACAGTGACGTTTTCCTAAAAAAACAGTGGCCAGAAACAGTGACGTTTTACAGCAGGAAAACAGTAGCACCTTACAGCAGAAACAGTGACCATTGTAAAACAGAAACAGTGACATCTTGGACCTCAAAACAGTGGTAGAACAGTGGCCTTAAACAGTGGCAGAAACAGTGGCATTTGAACGTTAAAACAGTGACATAAGTAGTGTTATTTGCACACCAAAACAGTGGCATGAATGGTACATTTGAACATTAAAACAGTGACATTAGTGGTGATATTTGCACATCAAAACAGTGGCATAAGTAGTGATTTTTTTTGAACATTAAAACAGTGGCATAAATGGTGATTAAAACAGTGGCATAAATCATGATTTTTGGACATTAAAACGGTGGCATAAATAGTGGTGTTTGAACATCAATATGGTGGTTATATTATGCAGAAACAGTGGCTCATTAAGTACTAAAACAGTGAGTATTTTTGGTGCAAAACAGTGACATGTGTGGCATTAAAACAGTGAGCATTTTATGCAGAAACAGTGGCATGTGAGGTACTAAAACAGTGAGTATTGTGTGCAGAAACAGTGGCATCCAAATGGTGATCTTGTCCAACCGAAACAGTGGCATATGCATCCTCAAAACAGTGGCACTTTTATACAAAACAGTGGCATCAAGATGGTGCTCTTGTCAAACCGAAACAGTGGCATATGCATCCTCAAAACAGTGGTAGATTCATTCCAAAACAGTGGCATTAAATGGGTGATCTTGTGAAACCGAAACAGTGACATTCTTAGCCTCAAAACAGTGGCACATTCATACATAACAGTGGCATATTTCTCCTCAAAACAGTGGCACATTCATACATAGACAGTGGCATATTTCTTAAGCATAACCATGGGACTTTCATTCCATTATATCACGCAATGTGCTATAAGGCTTAAAGAAAATCTCATGCAATAATGAAAACACAAGCATCATCAAGTAACTCCATCCTTATTCCTTCACCATGCTCATTCAAGAATTCAACACAAAATAGAACCAAGTAGACATCTCATGCACATGGTTTCACACAATGTAAAAGGTCTAAGTTCTAGGCTTACCTCTTGTAGCACACACTTCTTGCTCACACACCACACCTTTCTAGTTCTACCAACAACAAGTTCACCCTTCCTAGAGATGGCTTGTGCGCTCAAATGGTGAGGAGGAACAATCTTGGACAGCTTCCAAGTGTGAGTAACAAAGCTGGACAGTGAGGGAAAGAGAGGAGAAAAACTTGCACTTGGTTGGTGTTCTTGAGCCACGGTTTGAGAGGTGAATGTAGAAGAGAGTTGGCTTAGTCTTTCTTTCTTCTAAGGTGCTTGTAGTCACGGCTAGAGAGTGGGGAGGAGGAGGAGATGTTGGCTGAACTTGTGCAAAGTGAGGGAGAGTCCCTCTTGTGCGCAAACTTAAAGAGAAAGTGAGGGGAGGTTAAAATGATGATGCATCATGAAAATTCTGGTTTCTTGCAAGAGTGGGACTGCACACATGGTTTGAACAAGCAAGAGTTTGCTTCTTGGTTACTCTATGCGCATGCAAGGGGTGAAAGGAGGTGTCATCATGAGCACATGTAAGAGGGTTCTCTAAGTCAACAAGCAAGACAGATTTGTGGCAGCCAAAAATCTGATTTGAAGCTGCCCTTGTGCGCATATGATGAGGAGGTTGCAGCCCCAAAATCCTTCTTTTGTAGCATGTGGGGGCAAGGGACAGATTTGGTTCATGATGGGCTGCAAAAGCATGCAGAAATCTGCATATTTCAGGCTCATGATGGAAGGTGTAAGGTGGTTCTCCAAGTCAACAAGTTAGGCAGTTTTGTGTCATAGAAAAATCTGATCTATGACCTCTCCATGTGCGCCTAAATGAGGAAAGATGCAGCCCAAAATGATGCTAAGGAGTACATGTGTCTTTCATGCAATGAAGTTGAAGTCAAATGGTGCACAAACTAAGGTGATGTGGCGGTCATGCAAGGGGAAAGTTGGCAGATTTTCTAAGTCCTTTCTATCCTTTTATGCGCATGAAATGAGGAGGAAAAATACATCAAGCCATGTGAAGGTTCCTTGGTACACAAACAACCTTGTTGGACAAGGCTTAGGGAAAAAGTGAGTACACTTTGGGGCTGAACAAGATGGATCCAAGGACCATTGGGCCATCGGCCAACACAAGGGAAAAAGTCCAACAAGACAAGTTTGAAGATGACAAGTCCACACACACACTAGCCCACTTCCCAAGTCCAACAAACACAAAAGCCTTCTAACACACTCAAATTACTCATATGATTTTAATAAATTTCACATGCCTACATATGCACCCTCCTATGATTTAATTTAAATACTTACCTTAGTCTCATCCAAGGATAAGGTCATGCAATTTCGCAAACCAACAAACATACACATGCATCTATATAATATAACACTTATGTATTTTACTAATTATGTTGGATGTTACAATATTTTAATGTATTTGACTTTAAAAAATATGAGTTCAATATCATTGAGAGGTATGTTTATGGGATTCTGAGTAGCAATTTAAATTGACGTTAGTAATAACGTGCATTTTTATTTATTTATGTTTCATGCTTTTTTGAGCTTATTTAGTGAACCTTATTTAATTCATTTTAGATATGAAAATATAATTGAATTTATATGTTCATATCTATATATTTTTTAAATATATCTATATGTATCCGGGTCAATCGGTCCGACCACTGACCCAGTAACCCAATACCCGGACCGGGTCGATGCCCGGGTCGGGTTTAATAACACTGAGTCGTAGCAAATTTGGACACGTGACAGTCAACTTTTCCTGCCAAAATGTGCCACGTGTAACGAAATCATTGGCAACCAAGTTCGTTGGGCACTGTAGCAAACTTGCCCGCGTGGTATATTGGAAAATTACACTGTTAGCGTGGCATTTAAGGAAATAAGTTGTGGAACAGTAACACTTTGGTCACTGTTCCCACATAATCCTTGAGTTGCCAATACTTTCATGAAAGAAGGGTATACCAAGCCTTTGACTGATGATTATCTTAAATGGGAAATGCATTAATATTGTGATTTAATAAAATTCATTAGCATTTTATGACAGTATTTAAATATATATTTTTTTTGTTGGTATAAGACAGTATTTAAATTTTGTTAAGAGCATGTTTGGATTTTTATTTTTTAAGTTAGAAGATACTTATAAGCTAAAGTTAAAAAAAAGAGCTTAAAAAAAAGCTAAAACCTTTTTGGTAAATACATAAATTTTTTAGCTTAAAGCACATATTTCAAGAAAATCATTTATCTGTATTTCTATAGCTTATCATTATAAAAAAAAGCATATAATTCAAAAAAGGAGATAAGAGTTTAAAAAAAGTTCCTCCTAGCAACTTTTAACTTTTTTCTTCATTATTAAAAAAAGAGCATTTTACCAAAAAAAATAAGAAGAACTTTTCATTATGAGAGCTTTTATCAAAATCTATTTGGCCTTAGTTATACTTATAAGTAATTTCTAACTAAAAAAAGAAAGGATTGAAACAGACACTAAATATAATGAACAATATATCTTACTCTGTCTATGGACATCCAAAGAAAAAAAATGTTTACATAATATAATATTCACTGATTATTTAATGATTTTAACAACTTACATGTTTTATATTAGAGGAGAGATATTCTCACTACTAAAATTCTCTTCTACCAACTTACTACCTATCTAATCACCGAGCCAGAATGTAGTGCTCCGGGAGCACTTTTGATGGGGTGGGCCGGAAGAGAGAGAAAGAAATAAAAAATTGGAGAGAGAAAAAAGAAAAAAGAGAAAAATAAATATTTAATACAGGTGTCGAATGTCTATAGGAAGGACCACAAAGGTCCCGGACCATAGTAAATTTTTCCCTAGTCACCATTAGATTAACATTTTCTCTCTCTCCAAAAACTTTTTAACATTCTCTCTCAATGATCCAATGGTGATGTGATGGGTAGTAAGAATTTTTGGTAGTTAGAATATCCCCACTCTTTATATTAACTGCACATAAATTAAATTCCAAAATATATAGGTATCAGATTGGTAGAAGCGAAAGTTTTTTTTACAAGGGAAATATTTACTAGAGAAATAGTAGGAAAGTAAATTTGATAGAAAAGTTTAAGAAAAGATGTTTGGTTTATCGAAATATTACCGGGAAAATTTTTGCAACAGTATTTTTGTGAAACATTTTTCATTACACTATTTTTCACTTAGTTATCCATATCTAAAATACCATGTCTGAGAGTGTATTTTGGAACAGTATTATTGCGCCAAAAATCAACACAAACCACCTTTCCTATCCTTCCAAATCGTCTAGTATTTTTTTTCAATAGCTTATAACAAACGTGATATACAACAATGCCGCACCCACACTTTCCCATCAAACCAAAAATAAAAACTATACCAAACATACCCTATAATGCTTAGTTTTG
>JAVKPL010004959.1:0-23365 GCA_032173675.1 Gastrolobium villosum | reverse complement strand
AACCCGAATTAAAAAAACCAAAACAATTTAATTAGTTTAAATTAATTTTTTAGATTTATCGGGTCAAATGGGTGCAACCAAATTTGTGACTGATATTAAGGACACGCCAACTTTACCATAACATAATAAAGTGAAACCCATGTATAAATATCAATCAATTAATACGAAATACTTAAAACAAGTGTTCTTTTCCCTGATGATTTAGAAGACAAAGCAGTGTACTAAAAGTAGGCCAGCTTGGCCAAAAAGGAACTTTATAACAAAGGTGCCTTCTGTTTGGGTTCAAGAACAGGAGGATCAACTTCAATTCCCATATTTGCTGCAGTGCCCGCTATAATTCTCATAGCTGATTCGATACTCGAGCAATTCAAGTCCGGCAACTTTTCAGTAGCAATTGCACGCAATTGATCAATTGTAACCTTTCCTACTTTTTCCGCCTTGGGGTCTTTTGAACCCTTTTCCGCCCCTACGTAGCAAATCAATATAATTTAGACAGTTTAAAACTTGAACACTGAAAAACACAATAAGCTTGTGTAGAGTACTAAACGCCTCATAGTTTATAAAATCAATAATCTTGACATATCTGTTGCAAAAACTGAATTTCAATTAAAAGGTCACAGATTCGACTGCGGAAAACAATTTCTTTGCAAATTTGCAATGATAAGGCTCTATACAAGAATTACTCCCATCCCATCCCATCCCGCCCTTGCTAGTTGGATTTAATGGGGAATGATATTTTTACAATCGCCAACATCCCATATATAAAACCAATCATGTGCATATTGTATAACTAAAATTTTACACATACAAAGGCAAACTTAGTTCCATATGGGCAGATTTTAATGGCAATGCAGGGTTCAACACCCACTAAGAGCTCCTTGTGGCCAAGGCCAATTTTATTATTGTTGAGATATATAAAATCATTAATGTAGCCTCACCCACTAGCTTAAACTTTTGGGTTGAATTGGTTCTTTACATGGTATCAGAGCCTTGTGTCTCAGGTTCGATCTTCACCGCCCCCCACTTTCTTTCTAGTGGAATTTTTTTCTTCACACAGGTAGGTGGGCCTGTGCATCGTCCACCCATCAAGCCCAGTGGGCTTTCGTGTGAGGGGACGTGTTGAGATATATAAAATCATTAATGTAGCCTCACCCACTAGCTACTTAAGCTTTTGGGTTGAATTGGTTCTTTACAATTATTATTATAATCTCATTTGAGTATTGTTAATATAGCATTAACAGCCAATTAATATGACAAAGTGTACCCAGAAAGATAATAAAATGTGTTAAACAAACCAGTTCTTATGTAATAGGAGACAAACTACATGGCACGGCATTATACATTCCATTGGATTCAATGTAAACTATAAAATTTAAATCAGATCCCAATTGCTGTGATTATTAGTCTCAGAAGTCAGAACATACAAGTATTTCCCTTGTTTACATCCAGCTTAAAATAATTGGAGATTGACATTCAAGGTAAATGGAAGCTAAAACAATTCATGCTTTTGATCCTTCAAATTTATACCCATTTTCAAATATTAATATGGATGTCTACCAATTTTTTTAACTTGGGCAATGTATTCCAATAAATGGCAATATAGCAAGAAACTGAATTTGTTTGTGATTCATTAATTTCAAGCAGGTCAGAAATAAGTCTCTGTTCTGCACATATTGTTTGGCTCAGGCCCACTATTCATTGACCCATTCACTAAGGGAGAAATCCTAGAATCCTTGGTGACTCCTAGGAGCCACTACATATATGCAGAGCCCTTAACCCTCATTCATTATGCAACACAGGTATCATTCTTACCTTACCTATCACCCTACTGACTTGAGTGTCGAAATGCCTTGAAGGCGTCACCCGACACCACCCCCATGTTCCACCTAGAGCCGGCAAAACGGGCTTGGCGGGCCAACCCACCTAACGGGGCGGGGCAGGCTCATTTTTTGGCGGGTTGATGGTGGGCATAGGCGGGTCAGTGTAAAATAGGCTCGGGCTAGTGGGCCAGCCCGCCCAACCCGCCTTCCGAAGCACCACACTAACAAATCAATGGTATTGTGCAACAACAAATTACACTGCGAATAACATAACATCAAACACCTTGGAGGCAATGAATGTTAAGAGAACATACCAGCAGCCTTAAGCAATAGAACCGAAGCAGGTGGAGTCTTCAATATGAAAGTAAAGCTTTTATCCTGCACAAGGGGAACAAACAAGTAAAACGACATCGTATGTTAAAACAAAGGGTTTTATAAAAGTTACGTCATAGGAAAAGTGATTCTGTTATGTTACATGGATTCGTTGTGCGTGCCAGAATTTTTTTTTGCTGCGGGCCCCACAAGATTGTGTGTGTAGGAAATTTTATAAGATTATGTTACATGATGTAGATGATAACCCTAAAATAAATCAGAAGAAAATAATTTCAAGAGCAAAAGAGAAAAAACAAAACATACATCAAAGACAGTGATTTCCACAGGAATAACATAACCAGGTTTATCAGCGGTTCTGGCATTGTAATCCTTACAGAAAGCCATAATATTGACACCTTTGGAACCAAGAGCAGGTCCAACAGGAGGAGCAGGTGTAGCCTTTCCAGCTTCAAGAGCCAGTTTTATAATTCCAACCACTGCCACCAAACAACCCAATAATTAAAACTTGTAAAAGATTCTAACTTTGGGGGAAAGGGTTGAAATTAAGAAAAACAAAATGAGCGTTACCTTTCTTGGCCTTGCCACCGGGCTTAGGAGGAGCCATAGCAATGACATTGAAGCGCCTTGGAAGAGGGTTTTTGTTCCTAAGAAAGGGGAGAGAAATGTTAATTGGCTTTAAGGATGTGGAAAATATTGAAGAAGAAGATGAAGAATGCAATGATGGACAGGTGAAGAGACTTGACGCCATTGAAACTCCCCCAACAGAGCTTGGCTAAAGGGTCAGGTTCGGATAGAACGACTCTAAAGTCTAAACAATATCTAGTAAATTTTTATTTTTTGTTTTTTTTATAATGCTAAAGAAACCCTTTTAATTACATATAAATTACATAAAATCCTTTAGGGGCTATTTAGCATGAAAGTTTTTATTTGGATGCCTGAAGATTGAGATGAGTTTTCTAATTCACCATATTTGGTAGAATATTTTAAAAAATTTGTCGATTATTCGGATTTGTATACAATTTAAAATTGAAAAAATCTACCATTTTAGAATATCACATTCGTTTTCCCATCAAACCAAAAAGTAGAAAAAAAAATAGTAGACACAAATACTCATTATAAAAAAATGACGTGTCAAAAGAAAGTTGGAGGGAGAGTCTTCTTTGTATTTAATTAAGGGTTAGTTTGGTAATTTCATCTCATTTTCCTATCAATATTTTACATTCAACCAAACATAGACTCAGAAAATTTTAACTCAATTTTTTGGTAATATTTCGATTTACCAAACAATTTTTTTCTAACTTTCTTACCAAACTCATTTTCTCACCATATTCCTAATAGGTATACTTCCCTGATAAAAATGATTTTCTTTTCTATCAAAAACCTCCTTAAAGGTTTAAGTTTCTTTTCTTTGATGTGACTCTTTAAATTTATAGGAAAAAATATATGGGTTTATTATCTATCATTTAACGTGACCAGAAAAACTTTTCTACACTCATAACATTTTGTGAGGCCCACAGCAAAAAAAAATTATGACACGCAAAATAAATCTCTATAACATTACACATACACTTTTCCTATAAGATTAATCTTATGAAACCCAAAGTACATATGCTTGTATTTATCTGCTATTGCAGCATATTAATTCTTTCTGCTATTTCAGCGTATCCGAACCCATTAAACTTAATAAATCGTGTCAACCTTCGTATAACAATAACCTTGTATTGACACATTAACTCATTGGGAGTTTGGTATAAGAGATTTTTTTTAATTCAAAAAATAATTATTATGGGAATGAAGTGGAAAATATATTTTATTATAATATGATTAAAAAGTTATTTGGTAGACCCATATTTTCCTAAATGGTTGATTATGAAATATTAATGGGAATCTGAGGTTATTTTACTAAAATAACCCCACCTTTTCTTTTCATTCAAAAAATTTAGGGAAAAGTTCATCGATACCCCGTGGTTTACTCCAGAATCACTTATACCCATGTGATTTTTTTATCACATATATCACTGTGGTTTATTATTATTTTACAAAGCACATAGACATATGTGATAAGAAAAAATCACAGGGACATAAATGATTTTGAAGCAAACCACGAGGCCATTTGTAAACTTTTCCCAAAATTTTAACGTTACTCATACTGATCGTTCAGGATATCAGCTTTCAGAATGATATGGGTTTTGTGTGAGTCATGGGGCTTTTGCGAGCTGGGTTTTTGTGTGAGTCACATTCATTGAGGCAGAATCAAGCAGGTCAGAAATCTGTGGTCAGACTTCGAAGGAGTGGATTTCACATGGCGCGGTTGTGAAGACATTGTCGTGGGGTTCACAGACGCCCAAGTTCTACACGCAAGCATTCAAGGTTAAGTCCTATATTCCAGTTGTGTGCACTGTTTGCTTGTGTCATGTGGTGGTTCTATTAAAGTTGTTTCTTGTGGAGTCAGTCAGGGAGAGAAGCATGCAACAGATAATTTAATTTTTTTGCATCCTGTTTGTCGGTGAAGGAAGGTTGTGACAGTTCCATTCACCTTTTCCATGTCTGAGACCGACGAAATAGTTGTATTTCAGATTGAAAGCGTGACAAAGAAGAACACAATGTGCAACGAAATAGTTGTATTTCACGGGGTTAGTTTCATCCACCAAATCATTGTTTATTTTTTACTTCCCCGGGCAAGCAAATCTTCCAACTAAACCATAGAGTTTCATCGGTGGTCACCGGACATAAAATTGCACACAATTAACAAATCTCAGAAACAATTTTTCTCATGCAACTTTTTACTTTTTGTCAACCAAACATAGGTTTCCTGATTTCCATCCCTAACTTTCCCGAGAGTTCAAATATAATCCCGCTGCCAAACGGGGCCCTACCTTAAATGTGTTACTTTTAGGTGATTAAGAGAAAGAAAAAACAAGAGAAATAGTGGTTGATTAGTCCTCAGATTGGAACGTGGTTGATTAGCTTGGTCTTTACATGTGCTAGTTGCCATATCCATACAACGACCTAGCTCCCTTGCTGGAGACATAGTGGGCCTATAGTGCCTCTACTGTACTTAACAGTACATTGGCGCCGTTTGTGGGAAAATATCCCCTTACAAGTAGTGTGTAAGGTGGTAAAGCTATAGTAAATAAGAGGGATGAATAGTGATACCTTACTGATGATCATTAGGGAGGTATTTATAGGAGAGGTGGGGGTTCTGTCTCTGCGGGTTGGTGTGAAGGGTCAACTCTTCTTGGGGGGAGTGAGATATTCTGCTAGGGCGATCGCCGCAGGGGGGCTGGCGCATGGCGCCAGCGTGTCGGTGCTGCATTCTTGTCATATAAGGGGATATTTTCCACTTATGGATTGGAGGGGATCTTCTCCCAAGTGGCTGATCCCCACAATGTCTTGCCCTGGGCCCCCTATCGGGTGACAGGAGGTAGGGGGTTGGTTACACGTTACCTTTAGGACTGACGTGGATCACCCTAAGTCTTTGGGCTTACCTTATTGGGCTTGGGCTTTTATGGACTCCCAGAACAGGAGCCCCAAGCTTAAGGGCGAGCGGAGCTTGGGGTCAAGGTAGTAGACCGCCTTAACCTGCGGCCTCTCCTTAGTAGGCCTGGATCGCTGTGAACTCCCATAACACTTTCAAAATTAAAATCAACTCTACCCGGTATGCACATTTTTTATGCGCATTAGGTGTAGGATTTTTTATCAAGGTTGTCTCTGGAGTCATACATGTGCACATTTTGAAGTATGTGCACGCCCAGTTCTTTAATTAAGGAGGAAAAATACCTCCTACAAAATTACAACATAGAAATTTCGATCTGAAACCATAGAAGACTATTATTAATTTTTTTTTTTGTAGGGAGCTACTGCCACTTCATAGGCCTAAATAACAACGACAATTGTGAGAAAAATAAAGAAAAAATAAATGACAAAGAAAGTAATGAAACACTTCATTTTCTCTAGCAAATGCAACAGTGAGATCTTGTTAAAATGAACTAAAATATTTGGAAAGTGTTTTTTTCTAATACTTCATATCTAACAGTCACTTAATGATTCGAGGTCTTTACGGGGTATCACAAACTCCTATTCTCGTCATTTTTGAATGACTTTCCTTCTCACTTTTCTATTGATTTTTATCAATTTTGAAGATTATGTTTGATTTCTTTACTAACAATATTAAGTATTTATATCTGTATATATCCAACCTCAATTAAAAACTTTGGAAACTCAAAAACTTAATTACAATTCACAAATAATGTAGAAACTTTCAACTTAATTTAACCGATTGATTACATGTAGGAGATGATACGCACACAATGTGATAAAAACCAATTCTTCACTAACCAAACCACATGTTGAAGTAACACCTTTGACGGAAAATTGATTACTTAAGACTCGGGTTTTTGGACCATTCATCATATACCTATATGGGTGTAAACCAAACCGTAGTAAGATTCTTTTCAGGGTTTTATAAGAGGGAACCTATATGGGTGTAACCCAAACCGTAGTAAGATTCTTTTCAGGGTTTTATAAGAGGGGAAAGTGACTATTCTGTCATGTTTGGACAAAAAAATTTATCAGACTGTCACGCCAACAGTAAATTTTGCCAAAATGCCACGCGTCATAATTCGCTACACGGTGTAGCGAATTATGCATGAAAGTAATTCGCTACACAGTGTAGCGAAATATGCCACGTCAGAACCAAAAATGACACGTGTCAAATTTTCAGAAATTCGCTACCTAAGGTAGCGAATTATGCCAAAATGTCAAATTTTGACATGTGGCATTTTTGGTTCTGACGTGGCATATTTCGCCACACTGTGTAGCGAATTACTTGCATGCATAATTCGCTACACTGTGTAGCGAATTATGCCGCGTGACATTTTGGCATGGCAATCTGATAATTTTATTGTCAAAACGTGGCACTTTGGTCACTCTCCCTTATAAGAGTTATGTCGTAGGAAAAGTGATTGTGTTATGTTATAGAGATTCGTTTTGCATGCCATAGTTTTTTTTTACTGCGGGCCCCACAAAATGTTATGAGTGTAGGAAATTTTTTATGGTCAAGTTAAAAAAATGATAGATGATAAACCCTTCTTTTAATTAAACATAAGTTTTACATGCATTTATTGCTAACTTGTGGCTTTGCCAGAGAAAAAAGCAACAGCACCTACAAAAGGTGCATTAATGTAAGTTGCTGGCTCTGACTGTTGATAGTTATTTCGATCATCAGAGAAATTGTCATTGCTATCAGGACCACCAACTATGGCTCCGACAAGGACATTTGGATTGGGGGAACTTGAATCGAGGTATTGAAACCCGTTGTTACATGAAATATGTTGAGCTTGCACGTGAACAGAAGGTAGAGAGGAACCTCTATGGTGGATATGTTTTGGATAACTGTCCCCAAAACCCACCATATAAGACATCTTTTTTGGATTATTACCCAGAACGTAATCAACTTGTGTTTTAGCTAGTTTTATGAGATTCTCTCCCGTTACTGTTGAAGTCCCACATGAGACAACACCTCCATTTGAGTTGAGATACTTAGCATATGTTAAGAGAAGGAAGGCTGTTGATGTGACATATTGCAAATTGCTTGCACTTCCTTTGTACAGAAGACCCCCTGCAAAAATACATTGTGACGATTTATTTTAATTTTATTAGAAATTCAATTGTGTCAAATCTCATATAATCGGTTTGGAAAAAATAAAAACAATTTGATCTGAGAGCAAATCGGTTTAAACCAGTTTGATTCGGTTCAGCTAGGGACGAACCATGCCCACTCTAATATATATATATATATATATATATATATATATATATATATATATATATATATTTTTAAAATAAGTGAGAATTGAACATATAAACTAATATAACCTATCCAAATCCCTTATTACTAGACCAATCTTAGTGGGTTTGTCCGCTCTTAATTTAAATTTATGTTAAACTTACCAAAATCACACAAAAGTGAATGAAAATACACTGACCATAAAAAGATAATATGTTCAAAATCAAAATTATTGTAAATTTTTTTCTTTATCCATTTTAGAGGTATGTATATTGATTTTTTGTTTTAGGGAAATTGTTTTCTTATGATACATAAGATAACAAAAGTTTCCGATACACATGTAGAGGAGGAGAGATGAGAGAGAATATAGGAGAGAGAAAATATATAAATTGGTCTCATTTTTTATATCTGAGTATAAGAAAGTGTTTTTATCTAGTGTAACCTAAGAAAATAATTGCCCTTTGTTTTATGGTAAAAAGAAGAATAATGTTGTAGGAAAGTTGTTAAGTTATGCTATAGAGATAGGAATTATGGGACTCACATTTGTTGTCAAAAAACAAAATAAATGTGGATCCCACAATCCCTATCTCAATAACATAACCAACCAACTTTCCTATAACGTTATATTTCTGATTCCTTGTTTTATTGTACTAAAGTTCAGTAAAATTTTACTAAAATGTCATTTTTATCTCTTTGCCTCTCAATCTAGCTACACCCAATAGAATAGAGAATTCAGATTGCTAACCTGCGGTGTATTGAGCCTGGAAACCAGGTGTTCCTGACATTAGTGAACATATGTAATTGTCTGCATGTGCCTTATATAATTGGAACTCTTCAGAATCTTTCTCCAAGAATTCCTGTGACCATGCCCATGCAAAATAAACATTTTATTTGATCTATATGTGATAACATTGAGTCAGAGAGTAAACAGAGCTAAAAGGGTGGGTAGTGGGTACCTTGGAAAGCAGGATTTTTGTTCCAGCACGTTTGTCATCCCAACTGAAGGAGTAAACATCATCATCAGCGCCTAATATGTGGCCATTTGATTGTATATATTGCACGTATGAGTTAATTCCCGAGGCTTTGTAAATCCATGATGCACTCCATAGAAGCTCATCCTGTTTACAATAACAAATTCAGTAACGCATGTGATTTGTTTCAAAACAATGCAATTAAGTTTGAAGAAGATGTGTCTTTACATGGTATCCAGAGTAAGAGCAGTAGAATGGACACACCACCGAATTAAGTGAGTCACTGTAAGAGCCCCTGTAACGGTCTGCAAAATTAAATACCTGCAAAAAAGATATATAACATTAGCATGTGCAAAATAACCAAAAAATTAGATCGAACCATGAACCAAACCAAATCGTCCTTGAAATAACCAGTTTTAAAAAAACAGTTCATGAACCGAATCAGTTTAAGAACCGAACCATTTTGAACACGAAAAGTTTTCAAAAAGAACCAAATTGGTTTTTATAACTTTATATTTTTAATTTTTAATTTTTTTCCTTTCCAAAATAGGGTCGACCCGAACCAGTTCTGAACTAAACTGAACCAAACCAATTCCGGATCGAACCAGTTTTGAACCAAATCATTTTCGAACCGAACTATTTTTGAACCGAACTAATTTTGAATGAACCGAACAGGACCATTTAAATCAATTTGGTTCGATTTTTCAAAAAATGTGATTCGGTCGGACCCATGCACATTCCTATTTAAATATTATAAAGAATCAATTCAACCAACCAAAAATTTAAGCTCTTAGGTAATAATATCCTTCTAATGGCTTATGTTATTCTCCGAAACAAAGTTGGAAATTCGATTCTTAAATAAATACTCTTGAATAAACCATTGGGTTCAGGTCGAAATTTCGAAAGCAATAAGAATCATTTAAAAAATGGAAGCATTTTAATTACTTGAATGGCTGTTTGAAGCAATTTAGAGGAATAGCTGGGATCCGAATCTTTGAATACTAATGAAGAAGCTGCCAATGCAGCTGCTGTCTCTGCTGCTACATCCGAACCTGGGTTTTGTGCTGATACCTTATACACGTTCCGTGGAGTGTCCATATCTTCAGGCCTTTCCCAACACCGGTGATCCATGTTCGGGTCTCCTACCTGCACCATTATCCAATCCAGAATACCCTCAACTCTTACAAATTTATTTTCTCTACTCTACTATTTCTTACTATGGCTCCGAATAATCAAATTATTACTATATTTATTCCATTTTTACTTCACTCAAGCCAAAGATAACTTAAAAGAAGTAAAGTAATAACTTAAAAAAATCAAAGTGACCACGTGCACACTTTAGTACGGCACGTGGTCTAACTAAGTTCGTGACATGTGGCAGTCGGATAAAATGTAATATTTGCATGACATTTTGACAATTGTAGTAGGTATATCTGTCATTCAACAAGTGACATTTGGATAAAAAAAATATTTTTCTCTCTTTTCCGTACAAACATAATAATCACTCATTTCTAATTTTTTATAATAGATGCACGGAGTAAATGGTACAACAGTAATACCATAAATATTTCCCACTTTTCCTGTTTATATGTGATGTTATATGAGCATAAAAATGTGATAGAAATTAATGTTTACTCACTTGGACATATAACGTGTCAGGGGTGGTGGTAGCTGCTTTAAGAAGGTAGTCGGTGCTCCACCGGATAGCAGCTCTAGCATTTTCAATCTGGTTCTGCATTGAGCTTCCAAATTCAATAACGCTCCATGCTAATAATGTAGTTGTAAACGCCATTGGAAAACCAAACTTAACGTTATCTCCAGCATCATAATAACCACCCACTAGGTCCACCTGAACAAGATAAACCAATAGAAACACTTTTTATAACTTATGGTAATGAAATCAAAATTGGAAAGTTTAATTTTTTAGTTTAAAATTTTATTTACATGATAAGAAGAGCCATCGAACAATCCAGAATCTCCCCTCCATGTCAGGTGTTGGTTGGAAGGCAATCTTCCAGATCTTTGTCCCTCAAAGAAGAGAATGGATTTCTCAAGAGCATCATAGTACTCTTGTGAAGTGAAAGCAAAGCTTGGTTTATAGAATGAACAAAAAACTAGGAACAGAAACTGTAACATTAGTGAAAATGTGGTTGTTGAAGCCATCCCTTTTGTCATGTAACGGTTTCTTTCGTTTACTGACAGTTTTAAGAGGCTTTCAGAGAATATTAAGTGAGGGGTTATAACGTGGAAATGTGTCGTATTTATATGAGACGGAGTAGTGGGAAGTTGGAAGGTTGGTTAATTGGACGTTAATGCTCATTGTTCACGGGATCAACTGCGCCAAACCAGGATACTTAAAGTCCAACCATCCCATGTTTTATTCTTATTATTGAATAGTTGGAGATTAGATCGAAAAGGCCATTTTCATAAAAATAAAATGGAAAATAGTTTTCTTATCTTACATGATAACTTTTTTTCATATTAGGTTGATCACATCTTGATTTTTTTATCTTCTTGTTTTTTTTGGACCCACTCATATATTATGTATGGGCCGAAAGGGCCGACCCAGTTCAATACTCACTCGTAAGTGTTTGGGGAAGAATATACGAGTCAAGCCTTACCCCCGCTTTTGCGGAGAGGCCGAGTCGAAGCCGGGACCTTAGACATCACGGTAAGCATGCTTACCACTGAGCCAAGCCGTCCCTTCCATATATTGTGTATGTAACATGAAAAAATATTTTTCATGTAAAATGAAAAAATTAGTCCCCAAATAAAATAGATAGATAGCTATAATAAAGGGGAAAATATTGTCACGTGAAATAAAATAAGTTCACACAATTAAAATGATATCGTTTTGGAATTTTAGAAGAAAAAATACAGGGATTTTGGAAATTTTTGTTTTTATCTTGGAGGAAGATTATATTTACAATTTTTACAACCTCTTACAATCATATTTTAACATCGTTAATTTTAGCCAATCAATGGTTATGATTTTTGCAAATTAAACTCATTAATTAATTATTAATTCATAATAAATGATAACTGTTGATTGGCGATGTTAAGATATAGTTATAAGAAATTGTAAAAAAAAATGTTGTAAGTATAACATTCTTCTTTCTCTTATAATATAAATTCTTTCAAGAAAGTCTACCTTCTTTTTTTTAATGTATTTATCGATGTATTTATCGATTCATTAATTATCTTCTCCATTGAACACAAAATTATTGATAATACACTATATTTTTGTTTTCAAACGCCAAAATTATATTTTGGTGGTAAGAGATGACTTTACCTCCTTTAATAAAAAAGATATATTTTTCTTATGTCGTAGGAAAAATATTATCTCATGTTGTAGAAATAAAGTATAAGTGCGACCCATAAATAAGAGGAGAGAAAAAAAAGAGTGGTGGGACCCATTCTTTTTGTGTGTGTAGGAAAATTATTTATCTCATTATCTCATGTAAAATGAGATAAACATAACTCTTTATAAAAACACTAAAACCTATGCACGTTACATTAGAATATAGTTATTACCGTTGTGCTGTTACTGTTGGCGTAACTTACGCCAGGAAGTTGGACATATACTTGTTAGAAATCGGGTATACCGGGTACCAAAATTTAAGGCACAGTGTGTTTTGAGAATTGTAAGTGTTACGGAGAAGTGTAATTTGTCTGTAGCAACAAAGTCACGGACACAAGAAGATTGGAGTCACATGAGCAGCCAACCAAGTTGAAGGCCACGAGAGACTAGCAAGAGATAGCAAAAGAGAGAGAGAAGGGTGGGGATGTAGTAGGTTTGCACGCCAACATTTTTAATGAAGATTGGAATGCCATAGAGCCAATCAGAAAACCGTAATATGAATCACGTGATAAGGATGTTCACATGAATGGTCAAGTATTTCTGCATTTATTTCGGTGGGAAGAGAACTGCATCTTCTCATTTGCAATCAATCCATGGAAAAGAGAGAAAAAGATGCGGCTTGATTTTGGGTTACCCAATTAATTGATCCAACGCCTCCCTTTCTTTATCATCTAATTTGTTTATGACCCGCAATTGCTACTGGTTTCTATATATATTATTGGTTTTATAATTCTCATGTTGAAGGAGAATTGAAATCTCATGTTGTAGAGATAAAAAGCATGTGAGACCCATGTGTTAGAAAAAATTATATGTAGGACCCATGTCAGCACGGAAATTGAAGGGTGTACGGGAAAATTTGAATTCTCATATTGAATGAGAATTATAAAACCCATATATTATAGGGAAAAATATTTTTGCAGTTAATGTAGATAGATTATCTGCATTTATGCCCAAAATGACGTTGTTTTGGTATTGAAATCTTAAAAAATTATAAATATAAAGACTATTATAATCCTGAATTAAATTAAAATTACAAAAATACCATGATTTTCGCCCCAAAACGACGTCGTATTGGGCTTATTGCATATAACTTATATGCAGTAACTGCAGAAAAAGCGAACCCTATATTAAATTGTAACTTTTGAGTATAAATTTTTTTTCACACTATATTAATATGAAAGTTTTATCTCACCTGAGTTATTGGTTCAATGGTGATCCAATTAGATCCTAAGATTTAACTTACTCAGAATTTGACTTACCCAAAAGGTAATAATTTGACTCGTTACAGTCGCAATTCCTGAAAAGGGTAGAGATTAGAGAGACTCAAACATGAAACCAAATTAGTCGGACTTGTTAAGGCTTTAGACACTGGTTGGTATCTATCAAAAAAAAAAAACTTTCTTATAATTAAAATATAAAATTATAAAATAAAAAAATGATAATGAAATCTACCATTATTTAAAATAAACTAGGTATTTCAACTGGATGATTATCTCATTCATTGGGAGCCTTTAAATAGGCGCAAAGATCTATAATAGTCGCATAAGACCTGTAACAGTCTAACATATAAATCTTACCTTATCTAAACACCCTACCTACGGTTACAAAAGTAAACACCCTATCTACGGTTACAACGGTTACAAAAGATATTCTCATAACAGCTAATATACTGTTACATAGTTAATATACCGTTACATAGTTAATATACCGTTACATAGCTAATATACTGTTACATAGTTAATATACCGTTACATACAATCTCCAACACTCCCCCTCAAGTTGGAGCGTGTAAGGATGAAATGCCCAACTTGGGAAGAAAACCAAGGAGCTCACGTTGTCCTAAGGCTTTAGTAAACATATCGGCAAGTCGAGAACAAGAAGGAACATGGGCTGTTGCAATATGATTTGCCATAATATGTTCACGTACAAAATGGCAATCTAACTCAACATGCTTCGTACGCTCGTGAAACACCGGATTTGCTGCAATGTTAAGAGTTGCTTGATTATCACAAAACAATTCCATAGGACTTGGATGAGTGACCCCAAGAGAGGTGAGAAACGACTTGAGCCATACGATCTTTACTGTAGCTGCAGCCATTGATCTATACTCTGCTTCTGCTGAAGAACGCGACACCGTTACTTGTTTCTTGGTCTTCCATGACACTGGTGATGAACCCAACATAATAAAGAAGCCAGTGAGAGATCTTCTAGTAAGAGGACATGAAGCCCAATATGAGTCACAATAGGCATGGATTTTTAGGTCACAATCCAATTTTAGAAGAATTCCTTGACCCGGATCTCTTTACATATCGAAGAACATGAAAAACAGCTCATAATGAGCTAGGCGCGGTGAATGCATGAATTGAGACAGGATATGAACCACATAACTCAGGTCGGGTCTTGTGATAGTGAGGTAAATCAACTTACCGATGAGTCTTCTATATCGTTCAGGGTTCTCATATTATGGTCCTTCATCCAATGCAAGACGATGATTTTGTTCTATAGGAGACATGGCAGGTTTGCATCCACTGAGCCCGGAATCAGAAAGAATATCCAACGCATACTTACGCTGACATAAAAATATTCCTTTGTTGCTACGGGCAATCTCAATCCCCAAAAAATACTTCAGATTACCCAGATCTTTTATTTTAAGACACTGATTTAGATAATCTTTGATTGCATGACAAGCTTGTGAATTATTACTCGCTAAGATGATATCATCTACATAGACTAAAAGTGCAAGGAACACATCCACTTTCTGCATAGTAAAGAGCGTGTAATCAGCTCTTGACTGAACAAATCCATAAGCTGTCAACGAGCTACTGAGTTTGGAAAACCAATTTCTTGGTGATTGTAGCAAACCATACAATGACTTTGTAAGACGACAAACTTTATGATTAGATCCATTAATGAATCCAGGAGGGAATCTCATGTAAACTTCCACACTTATTTCTCCATTCAAGAATGTGTTATGAACATCAAGCTGGTGCAACTCCCAGTTCCTTGCTGCAGCTACTGCTAGTAATGTGCGAACACTCACCATCTTTGCCACTGGTGCATAGGTCTCACTGTAATCTTCTCCAGCAATTTGATAATTACCTGCAATCACCAATCTTTCCTTATAACGTTCCACCGTTCCATCAGAACGATATTTTATTTTAAACACCCACTTGCTTGGAAGAGCATGCTTCTCTGGAGGCAAATCTGTGATACGCCAAGTGTGGTTGTCTTCTAAAGCTTTGATTTCTGCCCTCATGGCTTCCACCCATCGTGAGTCCCTTACAGCATCTTGAAATTTGCGTGGCTCACTATCTGTATCAATAGCTGCAACAAACTCTCGATGTTGCTTAGAAAAATTAGTGAGACTAACATAATTGCACATAGGATACCGAGTACCTGAGGTGACATTGGTTTGAGTAGGAAGAGATGAAGGAGTATGTGTTTCAGCTACTTGATATGCATAGTCCTGCAAATAGATTGGAGGCTTCCTGGTACGTTACTAGCGTGTGACTGCACTACGCTGACCTTCTTCCAGCAACCGCTATTGAGTTGGTGCACCAGTAGAATTCGAATTTGTTTCTAACAAGGAGGGCTGCCTTTCTTCCATAGAAACGACTTCGTTAGTAGGTGTTGCTTCCAGCGAAGTACTCCCCCTATCGTCCATAAGAACACATGAACCACGAGGTTTCTGTTATTGGAGTAATTAATCATATCAAAATCGTCATAAACAATATGATCTTCGTCAGAATAATTTTGCACTTCAGGCACGTGAGAATTTGGTGCAGAAACGGACTGAGCTGGAGCTTCGCGAAATGGAAAGGTATTTTCAAAAAAATTTACATCCCTGGACACAAAGCTCTGTTGCTCTTCTATATCATACAATCTCCAATCTTTCTGCCCTTTTGCATATCCGATGAAAACAAATCTTCGCGAACATGGAGCAAACTTGTCAGTTGTTTTGGTCTGGTATTAGCAAAAGACAGACAACCAAACGTGCGCAAGTATGTATAATCTGGTTTAACTCCATACAATTCTTCATGTGGTGACCTGCCTTGCAGAATCCTTGTAGGTGTTTTATTAATTACATGAATAGCAGCAAGAATACTTTCTTCCTAAAATTCAACAGGAAGATTTGCATGAAACAGCAAGGCACGCGACACATTAAGGATATGTCTATGCCTCCTTTCTACTCTCCCATTCTGTTCAGGCGTATAAACACATGTTGTTTGCTGCAAAATACCTTTCTCATTCAAGAGATTCATCATGTTATCAGATTTGAACTCAGTCCCATTATCAGACCTTATTATTTTTACGGTTTTACCAAATTGGTTTAGAATTATAGCCAGGAATTTCCACATTCGGTCATAAGTTTCACTTTTATCCGCCAACATATAAACCCATACATGTCTGCTATAGTCATCCACAATAGTTAAAAAATAAAGTGCACCAGAAGAAGAAGAATGTTTATACGGACCCCAAGTGTCACAATGGATTAAATCGAAACATTCTTTGCTGCGAGAAAAACATACAGGAAACACTGATATAGTTTTCTTGGCACGATGACAAACTTCACACACCTTACTTACCACTTTATTATTCAAAACTTTAAATTCTAGAATCAAAGACAAAATATCATAGGATGCATGGCCTAGCCTGTTGTGCCACAATTCAATTGTCTCTCCTACTTGAACTGCAGAAGCTGAAGCACACAGAGGCTGAAACACATATACTCCTTCATGAAGTTCACCCAAACCAATCTCTCTCTTCAGCACTTGGTCCTGCAAAATACACTTTTTATCAGTGAATGTGACGCTGCTGCTTTTGGAATGAAGCAATTGAGAAACCAAAATGAGATTGCAGCATAAGTTAGGCACATATAAAACATTTGATAATCTGAAGTTTATATTAAACACTATCGAGCCTTGTTTTGCAGCATAAGTAATAGATCCATTTGGTAGTGTCACAGGTAGAGAGGGGATAGGTGTAATGTCAGCTAATGAAGCTAAAGTTCCCGTCATATGGCGTGAGGCCCCACTATCAATGAGCCATTTAGAATAAATACTTACCAAATAGATTTTCATGTGGCTGAGGCTGGTCTACCAATGTTAACAATTTGCTCATAACTTCTGGGGTCAAAACAGAGTGTGCAGCAACCTGTGGAGAAGCAGAATGTGAGACGTTTGGAGGAAGAGAATTAGCAGCAACTGGGTGTGAGGTATCCATCGCAAGCGACGCATGTGCATGCGTATAGCATCCTGCAGAACGTTCTCCCCTTCCTCGTCCGCGACCAGCACTCTTGTTTGGTGGAAAACCATGAACGTTCTAACAATTGGAAGGGTCGTGATTGGTCCTGCCACAATGAGGGCAAGGCATTCTGACTTGTGGCTTGTCAGGAGCCATCCGTTGCTGCATGGCTGCGTCTGTCCGCTTCATGGAATCAGTTTAGGCTGAGTATCCCACTACTTGACTTTGCTCATCTTGAACGCGAGAGATACTGCGATGGGTCTCCTCTTGAGTGACAATTGCGTACACTTTGTTGACATTAGGAAGATGAGAAGTGTTGAGGATATGAGATCGTAGATTGCCAAATGTAGAGTCGTCCAGCCCCATCAAAAATCGATAAACTCGATCATGTTCTTGCTCCTCTTCAATTTCTTTGGCAAAATCACACTTATCACCACAAGAGCAAGACTTGCGAGTTTTGCTGCCTTCCAGATCATCTTATATGCTGATCGCATATCAAATTG
The DNA here is from genome assembly GCA_032173675.1 of Gastrolobium villosum. Classification (NCBI taxonomy): domain Eukaryota; kingdom Viridiplantae; phylum Streptophyta; class Magnoliopsida; order Fabales; family Fabaceae; genus Gastrolobium; species Gastrolobium villosum. The sequence continues at coordinate 5,345 of JAVKPL010004959.1, read as the reverse complement.
ATTGGTTGTTGACAAATAATTATAATTTAAATTAAATAACAATAAAAGTAAAAGCTTTGTTTTTGTATTTTTCTGAAAAAGATTTAAAATAGATGAAGAAATGTTTTTGTAGAAAAAGTGATGAAGAAGACTGTAGCCAGGGTACATTCACCAATTGTTCCCAATTTTACTTCGGATTGATTCATAAAACCTATTGAAATTAACAACTCAGACAAATTATCATCTTTTAGAAATAATTAGTTAGATCCCAATCCCTTGGCGATCTAACCCTTTACTTCAATTGGAACCCTAATCCCTTAGTAATTCCGCCTGAAAATAAGCATTATGTAGATAAATCCCACGACTGCAATCCATACAAGTCTATCCCTAGAACATGCATGGAGAGTCATCTTTATCTCCTTTCAGGATCAGTATTCCAACATCCCTATTGTGAATCCTGATCCCCAGAATATTATTCCCTATTAGGTTGATCAGATCTAACAGAAATAATATCAATACGCTCAAGATAAAAGATGAAATATATTAATTCAATACATATAATGATTCAATCCTTGTAGCAATTGTTTACAAAGGGATCATGCCCCTGACTACAGAAATAGATCTAGCCAATCAACATCATGATCGCTGATCTGATTTCAACATGAACTGAAAAAGAAAATAAAGAAAAGTACAAGAACGAAGTGACGAACACGAAGAACGCCTCCTCTAGGTTTTGTGATGTGTATCAGAGCTCTCTTTTCCTTCAAAGGTTGAGTCTCTTTTTATAAGAGACTTTGACCTAAAATGTGAAATTTGAATTTCCATCCTTTCGCGCCTCCCACGCTGACAGCGCCACTCCCGCGCTCTCAGCGCGGGACCTTCTGCCAATTTTCTTCTTCCCACGCTCTGAGCGCCATTCCCGCGCTGTGAGCGTGAAATTCCAATATTGCCCGTATAACGGAAACCTTACAATTTATTACATAAACGTTATAACGGAAATATTAAAGTATGAATTTATTACAGAAACGTTTAACGGAAAGATTTAATTAAAATAAATTTGAATTCAAATTTCGAATTTAAAATCTGAATTTGCTGCAAGCGCCATTCCCACGCTCGTAGCGTGGGCCTTTAGTTTCACTTTGTCCTTTTCAGCTCCAATTTGTGCATTTCTCCTATGAAATCAACATAAAATCAGTACATAACCTCAGATCAAGATATTTGACAAATTAACATTGATTTTGCCCTTTTCTTGCATCAGATTAAGTAACATTCTTCCTCTTTTTATCTTAGAATTCCTTATATGCTGATCGCATATCAAATAATTCCCAGATTTAAACGTTGCTGTCCCCAGCAATGTACAAGACTCAATCTAGGAAATAATCAATTAATCCAACATAACATTCCAGAGACACTCTCAGACACAATATGCCATGCATGCCTGACTCAACATCATAAACTCCCAATAATGTCATCAGCTTCTTAGAGATACAAGTCTACATTGGTTACCCCTCACACAGATAAATAATATTCACTCAACACTCAGTGTTTAAGGGTATAATGAGCACTCAATCACTCAAAGCTATAACACTACCATAGGCTTGATCATATTCTGAAAAATTCTTAAAAATGAAGAATCACACACATGCATTAATTGATCAAAAGGACTTCACAGGTTGTAACTTGGCCGGGGTAACAGGGTAGGAATATATGGATAGTAGCTCAAACAACAATGAGATTGAAAACTGATATTATTTCACTTTAACACATTCAATTCAATGATTTTTGCTCCACTAACATTCCCACAGAATTTCGGGAATTAATTCCTTCCAGCGCACCTTTTACTCTTTTCCCTTTTTTTTTTTTTTTTTTCCCTTAATCACTTGACCTTTGTGGAGCTTACCTCAATTTCTTTATTTTATTTTCAACACATTCAATGATTCAATCTCAATCAAGGTAAGTCACGAAAAATGGATATAGGCTAAGCCATCAATCAGGCCACAGGTCATTTATCAAGAATAAGTTCAGGCTCAAAGGGCTAGCAAGAGAAAATCTCATAGAGGTGAGTTATTTTGGCCAATAGCAATTAAGAACAAAATGCCTTTATCATATCAATCAATGCATGCATAATAGAGAAACAAATCAAGTTCTAGAGTATTACAACAGTGAGACCTCTCAACAAAAATTTCAGTGTTTAGGCTCAAAACCTCACAGCTATGGTATCAATGCAGACTCAAGAAAATTGACCTCAGACATTATCAGAATTTCACAATATTAATTCAGACAAACGAGCAATCATGCAATCTAATTATGCCTATGCAATGTTATGTCAGAAAGTCATACAATATATTCAAAGAATTTAATCATGTACATTAACAAGATGAGCACATTTAAACCTGGGATTTGTTCAAAACAAACATTTTTTATTTTTTTATTTTTTTATTTTAATTTTTTTTTTAATTTTTTTTTTTTAATGGCACACCAAATAACTATAAAAAAAATAACTAAGAAAATGAAAAGAGTTAGGATATCTCCCCTGATAGAAGAATTGCAGTTCTAAGGCGCAAGCCCACCATTCCCAGATTTAGAGCATTGCTGTCCTCAGCAATAATTAAACCACAAGAAGGAAAACCTGCACAATGGAACAAGCAGTGGCATATAGAAGAGACTATAATGCGCACATTAAAACATCAGAGAAAAATATACTAACTAAAATACAAAATAGAAAAATAAACTAATGTACAAAATCTCCGTCAGCAAGGAGAAAAAGTCAAACCTCCATGTCATCCCACTCAGCAGCGTGGGATGACTCAGCAAATGGAGGATCTGGTGGTATTGGCTGCCTTGGTGTTTGGAGCCACCATTCCCAGATTTGGCCCAAACCATGGAGCCATGTTAGAAACTCTTTGAAGCTTTGATTCTTCTTAGAGATAGAATCTCTATGTCTCTTGTCAAACTTTAGCTTCCCGTGTCTCTTCCAACTCTTATCAAAGAGTTTGATCACCTCCTTTCTCAGTACCTTCTTCATTGTAGGATGACTCCGCCCTTGGGGTTTCTTCTCATGTTTGTCATCCTTCTCATTAAGAATTTTGTTGGTATGGGAAGATGGATCTTTATCTTTTGAATCAGTCTCCTGTTCCTTTAATACTTCAGTCACTACCTTGTTACAAAAGAAGATTTCTTTTAGAGTTTTAGGAGACTCCTTCGATTCCACCTTCATGACACCATCTTTCTTGGCATCATTTGTTTTTTTAGGAACCTTAACCGCCACACTTTGTTTTTCCTTTGAAATTTTAAAACAATCATCTTTGTGAGAAGACTGTTTTAAAGAATTAAAGACATTGATGGTAACGGTCTCATCATTCATCCTTAGCTCAAGCTTCCCGTTTTCAACATCAATCAATGCACGGGATGTAGCTAAGAAAGGTCTACCCAACAAAAGAGGCATTGCAGCTCCTCCTTCCATATCCAACACCACAAAGTCAGCAGGGAAGATGAACTTGCCCACCTTCACAAGAACATCTTCTATTATTCCGCTTGGCTTCCTTGAGGACTTATCAGCAAGTTGTAAAGATGTTTGAGTAGGCTTTAACTCGGTAATCCCCAAGGAATTGCAAACAGAAAGGGGCATTAGATTAATGCTAGCCCCAAGATCACACAATGCCTGGCTTATTTTTCTGTTCCCAATTTCAATAGGGATATTGAAGCTCCCTGGATCATTACGCTTAGGCGGGACCTTCTTGGTAATAATAGCACTACACTCCTCAGTGAGTGTCACCGTTTGACATTCCTGCAGTTTGTGCTTCCTTGACAACAAGTCCTTCATAAACTTTGCATAATTTGGCATGCTAGACAAAGCTTCAGCAAAAGGTATGTTTATGTGTAGCTTCTTGAATATGTCTAAAAACCTGTCATAATGCTTGTTATAAATCTCTTTCTTGAACCTTGCTGGATAAGGTGCTTGAGACATCACATATTCATGGCTCAGCTCAAACTTCTTCTTCTCAACTGGATTTTCTTCTTCCACGGGTTTTTCAATTTCATTTTCTGGCTCCTTAACCTCCTTAAGCTTCTTCTTAGCTTCCATCTTTGTGTTCGGCTTTTCTGGGGTTGCCACTACTTTCCCGCTTCTAGTTGTAATATACATGCAATCCTCTTTTGGATTGATAATTGTATTACTTGGAAATGTACCTGGAATTCTTTCTGAAAATTGCTTTGCCAGCTGGCCTATCTGATTCTCCAGGTTCCTAATAGAAGCATTTGTGTTCTTGTTGTTGGCTCGAGTCTCCTCCATAAAAGCATTAGTGTGTTGAGCCATCTCATTAGAAGCCTTAGCCATCTGAGCAAAAGCTTTTTCCCACTCAGCAGGCTCACTTTGTTGATTCTGTGAAGATTGAGCATAATTATTGTTAGCTTTAAAATCCATACCTGATCCTTGAGTCCTCCGTTGAAAATTGTTGTTACTACCAGGGAAATTTTGATTTCGCTGGAAATTTTGTTGTTGAGGACGCTGATCATACCAGATCCCATTCACCTGTAATTGTTGAAGTGAATCTTCGGATGATGGATTTGGACACTCACTGGATTCATGACTTTCTTGGCATTGGTCACAAATCAGTGGAGTTGTTTGAACCTTTGACACTAGAAACTTGTCAAATTTTTCACTTAAGCTGTCAAACTTTTTAGATAATGATATTACATCACTATCTGCTGGTTTTATTACTGCTCTTTGTGTGGGAACTAGCACACTTTCATTTTCATTTCTTGCAAGCTTTTTGATCAACTCAATAGCCTGCTCAGATGTGCTTTCCCGAATAGAACCTCCAGCGGCACTATTTATTATCATCCTTGTTTCAGGGGTGATTCCATTGAAAAATATCACCACTTTTCTGTCATCATCTCCTTCGTAATGTGCACATTTCCTGTTTAATTCCTGGAATCTGTTCCAAGTTGCACAGAGCGATTCTCCTTCCAACTGGCGAAAGTTTGTGATTTCATTCACCAGCTGATTATATTTTTCCATGGAGAAGAAATGATCAAAGAATTTGCTGGACAGATCTTCCCATGTAAAGATGCTGTTTGCTGGCTGTCGTTCGATCCACCTCAATGCTTTTCCCTTAACAGCGAAAGGGAACAACCGAAGCCTGATAGCATCTGTAGATACCCCATTATGTTTGGTGGTATCACAGACCATCAAGAATCGGTCTATAAACGCATGTGGATCTTCATCATCAGCACCAGAAAATTGAACCCTTTCCACCAAAGAAATTAATGATGGCTTGAGTTCAAAATTATTGGCCTCCACATTTGGCCTGACTATGCTTGAATTGGCCCTATTGAATACTGGAGTCAGAATTGTATTCAACAGT
>JAVKPL010004958.1:0-23406 GCA_032173675.1 Gastrolobium villosum | reverse complement strand
CACCAAGACCACTTGTACATAATTGTCTTACTATACTACACATATACTTGGAATTTCACCTATCTCATAAGCTCATCTCTGTTATATGTTTATTTTTCATAGTACTGCAAAGTCCGTCTATGCTCATATTGTACATATCATAAATTGCACATCACTGTTGCTTATAATACACTTTTCTTTTGACTTTCATCGAAGTCAGATATAATATTTATGTCTGTTCTTTTTATGCCTTCTAATATTCATACTTGACTTACTGCTGTCCTCTGTCCATGGAGCAGTTAACACTGCAGCCACAACATCAGGCTAAAGACTCACACTCGGTGCTTCAAGGTTACTACGCAGGCTTCTTACGATGACCACACATGTAACACAAAGGAATGGGTTGATCAGACCCACACTAAGGAATTACATATACAGTAATCGATAAGAATCTACATACAACTATGCAGCACATAACACATCTATATATATTTTATCAGAGTTCCCTAACAAAACTGCTCTGATACCATAAAATGTAACAGCCCGTTGTACACCGGTATTGTTAACATTAATTACGATATTAAGCGCAGTTACAATCACAGCAATTCATTTATAAAAAATGAGAATAAACTTTTTCCGATTATTACGCGAACAGTAAAAGTATAAAAAAGCGTAATAATAAAAAGTTGTGATCGTAACTGAAACACTAGCGGAAGACTTTCTTAACTATTTATACACTTTATTTTATCACATACAAGATACTAAGGGGTTCCCATAAACCCACTTAGCCAATTCCTAACTTTTTACGTTTTTACCACTTAACCGGATTTGCTAATTTGTTTTTCTGCGAACACAAAATAAAAATCCAAACTTAAAATCCAGGTTATCTTTTTTCCTTATTCACTTACCTTTCTAACAAGCTATCACACACTCGATTCTGAGCTCGTGAGCTCCGGTTATCGCCGTTTGAAGTTGGACCAACAACATTGCCAACCAACTCCAAAACAGCCTAAAACCTCCAATCTTCACGGAATAAACTGCACCTAACCGCCCAGCCACTATCTCTCAAATTTTTACACCATAAACTAGACACCTCAAACTTCTATTTGATATATCGAATGCTTAATTTGACCAAGTAACGAAGCGGGAATTAATTTCCCTAAACTGCCCCAGATCTGCCCACTAAAACAGGCCAGAACAGGGCAGTTCGTGTTTTCAGCCACCCAGGGCTGCGCACACCACCAATGATCCTAGGATTTTGACACAACGTAGGGGACATCTTAAGCTTCAAAATGGCGTATGGCACGTCCCAATCGGACCACTATGGAGAGAGATATGCTCTCCCGAAGTTCACCCAAAAACTGCCAATTCTATAGAAATTTCGCCAGAGTTTCCTTTGTATTTCCTAAAATCCCCAAATTTGCATAAGCTGTTTAACACTACTAATGCACCTGAAATCCAGCAAAATCCAATGGGTGGCACGCACAAGGACCAACAACGCCTTGGGGCACTTACAACCCAATCCAATATACACTTAAAACATAAACAGTTTACTTTCAAATCCTTTATAGTTTCAATCACTAACTTTCAATTTCATGCATAAAACATAATACGGTTAATCATAAACCTAAAATAGGCCTAAGGCCCTTCCATCATATTACATACATCCATAATACATTTACCACACTGGATTACATTTACATTTACAACTTTAACTTTAAACTACAAATGTTTACATATTACAACTTCACTTGCCAAATAAATCCATAAACCAAAATGACATGTATGATACACTGAAACAAAACATGCATCACTACTCCACTCATCATCATGCGGGCTTCCTGCCCGCTGATCCATATCCACTGGTACACCCTGAAATAAATGCCCCGAGACGGGATGAGATATACGGATATATCTCAGTAACCAAGAGGTTCTGGTGAAAACTCCGCCTAATGGTTCACTTAGATGTATATCAATAATATAAAAACAACACCACTGTTATAAAACGGGATAAAGCAAGGGATTTAGAGAAAGGGGGAATATATCAGAACAACTACGACATGCGGGATGGTAGCTACCAATACCACGCCATGTCCTCGGCTATACGCCTATGGGTACTACCCCTGGCGTGTTCAGAGAACAACCCACCAAGGTACCCCTTCCAACCATATACACCCGAGACTACCTAGTGTGCTCCTATCCGGATAACACACCACGACCCTGGGTGTAACATCCCACATAATTAGTAAAACACATAAGTGTTATAATGATATAGGTGCATATGTAGAATTCGATTTTTGGTTTATCTTTGGTGGCCTGCGAATTACATGACCTTTACCCTTGGATGAGACTAAGGTAAGTTAGTGAAGTATTTGAATTAAAATGTTAGGAGAGTGCATATGTAGGCATGTGAAACTTTTATTAAAATCATATGAGTAATTTGATTGTGTGTTATAGGGCTTTAGTGCTTATTGGACTTAGGAAGTGGGCTAGTGTGTGTGGACTTGTCACATTTGGATTTGTGTGGTTGGTTTTTCTTGTGTTGGCCGATGGCCCAAGGAGGTTTTGGATCAATCATGTTCAGCCCAAGTTGTACCTACACTTATCTTCCTTAAGCCTTGTCCAACAAGGTTGTCTTGTGTATCTAGGAACACCCACATGACTAGATGCATCCTCACTCCTCATTTCATGCGCATATGAGAGTAGATGGGACTTAGAAAATCTTCCAACTTTCCCCTTGCATGACCGCCACATCACCTTAGCTTGTGCACCATTTGACTTCAACTTCATTGCATGAAAGACACATGTACTCCTTAGCATTATTTTGGGCTGCATCCTTCCTCATTTTGGCGCACATGGAGAGGTCATAGATCAGATTTTTATGACACAAAATCTGCATTGAGTGTTGACCAAGAGAACCACCTTACACCTTCCATCATGAGCCTGAAATGTGCAGATTTCTGCATGCTTTTGCAGTCCATCATGAACCAAATCTGTCCCTTGCCTCCACATGCAACAAAAGAAGGATTTTTGGGCAGATTGCATGTGCTTTGAGTGGAGGAGAAATCTGCCAACTCCATTCCCCTCCACCTTGTGCGCATGACTTGGTGGCTTGTGTGAAAAAATTCTGACTTAGGTAGCATCATTCAGATCTAAACCTATCCCTTTCACCTCCTTGCATGCGCATAGTGTATACAAGAAGCAAACCCCTTGCTTGTTTTGACCAAGTGTGCAGTCCCACCTCCACAAGAAACCAGATTTGCCATAATGTTTCATCATTGCAACCTCCCCTCACTTTCTCTTTAAGTTAGGCGCACAAGAGGGGCCTTTTCCTCACTTTGCACATTCAACCAATTTTCCTCCTCTTCCTCACTTCTCTAACCGTGTAGAATAGGAGCTCTAGGAGAAAGATAAACCTTGACAACTCTCTTCTTCCCTCACCATCCAACCGTGGCCTATACTCCAAGTGAAGTGTAAGTTTTCCTTCTCATTCCCTCACTGTCCAGCCTAGTCCTCACCTTTGGAAGCTGTCCAAGATTGTCCCTCCTCACCATTTGAGCGCACAAGCCATCTCTAGGAAGGGTGAACTTGTTGTTGGTAGAACTAGAAAGGTGTGGTGTGTGAGCAAGAAGTGTGTGCTACAAGAGGTAAGCCTAGAACTTAGACCTCTTTCATTGTGTGTAACCATGTGTGTGCATGAGATGTCTCATTGATTCTGTTTTGTTTTGGATTCTTGATTGAGCATGGTGAAAGTATAAGGATGGAGCTATTTCATGATGATTTGTATGCATAAGTTATGGAATGAAAGCCTCATGGTTATGCTTGATTTGATGCCACTGTTTCCCTATGAATGTGCCACTGTTTTGATGATAAGAATGTCACTGTTTCTATTTGAAAGGATCACCATATTCATGCCACTGTTTCTGCACAAATGCTCACTGTTTTGGTGCCTCACATGTCACTGTTTTTGTATGAATATGCTCACTGGTTTAGTGCCTCACATGCCACTGTTTCTGCATAAAATGCTCACTGTTTTAGTGCCTCACATGCCACTGTTTCTGCATAAAATACCCACTGTTTTAGTGCCTCACATGCCACTGTTTCTGCATAAAATGCTCACTGTTTTAGTACTTGATGTGCCACTGTTTCTGCACAAAAATGCTCACTGTTTTAGTACTTAATGTGCCACTGTTTCTGCATAAAATGATCACCATCTTGATGTCCAAACACCACTCTTTATTCCACTGTTTTGATGTTTAAAAATCACTATTTATGCCACTATTTTGATGCTCAAAAATCACTATTTATGCCACTGTTTTAATGCTCAAAAATCACCATTCATGTCACTGTTTTAATGTTCAAAAAAATCACTCTTTATGCCACTGTTTTGATGTGCAAATACCTCTACCTATGTCACTGTTTCATGTTCAAATGCTACCATTCATGCCACTGTTTTGATGCACAAATACCACTACTTATGTCACTGTTTTAACGTTCAAATGACACTGTTTCTGCCACTGTTCTACCACTGTTTTGAGGTCCAAGATGTCACTGTTTCTGTTTTAAAACGTTCACTGTTCTGCTGTAAGGTGCTACTGTTTTCCTACTGTAAAATGTCACTGTTTCTGCCCACTGTTTTTAAGGAAAACATCACTGTTCTGTCCACTGTTTTTAAGGAAAACGTCACTGTTTTCTGCTCACTGTTTTAAGAACAAACGTCACTGTTTTCTGCTGTAAAATGCTTCTGTATGCTCACTGTTTTCTGCTGTATGCTCACTGTTTTCCACTGTAAAACGCTGCTGTATGCTCACTGTTTCTGCTGTAAATCGCCGCTGTAAATGATTGGTTGTAATTGATTTAGGTGCGCTTAAGAAGTGAGATACTTCGCTGCTGTTTGGTATTGTTTAAGGCACACAAGGTAAGTGTCAGGCGATATTACCTAATGTGACTATTGACTACTGGTATAAAGTTGTGACATGATGCTCCATATTCCGTAAAAGTATTATGTTCCTTATGATGAAAGAAAACTGCCAAAAATGTGCCGTGATGGCTATGGAAATGTGCCGTGATGGCCATATGATTATGAGGTAAAGTTGTTATGTGGCAGCATAACGTATATGAAAAGTATATGTGCCGTGATGGCTATATGAAAGGTATATAAGCATGCACCTTACATCATACTGCATTTTTATACCTTTTGTGTGTGAAAGCATAGCATGGCATGCATGTACCAAGATCATATAGGCCTTGCTTTTAGATTAGTTATGTACAGGACCATGTGTTTGAGCAAGCATCATATAGGCATCCCTAAGGTACCAGGGTATGGGACACTTGGCATCAGTCCGCATAGGCCCACAGTTGGAATCCACAGGGAGCTCAGGTGCCAGGTATATTGATTCCACTGTGAAGTGCGCGCACGACGGTGCTAAAAGCGCAAAGGAAAGGCGTTATATACGCAATATATATGAATATGATGAGAAGGAAAGGCGTTATATACGCAATATATATGAATATGATGAAAAGGAAAAAGGAAAAGGAACAAGGATATGTTGAAGTGACTGTTTATGATTTTGTGCCTAGTTAATACTGTTATATTATTGGTTTTGTTGCCACACTACTGGGATTATTCTCACCCCTTCGGGGCTGCTATTTTCCTAAATGGCAGGAGGACGTAAAAGCATTTGAAGGAGTGATGTTTGCAGTTGCTTGCTGATGAATGGACTTGTACTGTTACTGTTTGATTGATTGGATGACTGTAATGATTAATATTTTGGTACTCTTGGATGACTGCAGACTTTATCATCTCTATTTTACCTTGAAACTTTATGAACAGCGGCTGTTTTGGAAAACGTTTGTGAAAGGAATTTTTGAAAGACTTAAGTGCTGAAATTTTTACAGTGCACCGTACGAGTGGCGTTTTTATGAGCAAACGAACTCCGATTTACTATTATTTTATATGCACGCGAAGCCCCCAACGTGCTCTTTCTAAATTACTTGAAATATTTTTTATCGTCCAAACAGAAGTTATAAGAACTTTTGAAACGTCTTACGGATTTGTATACTGCTATGAGAATCTTTGTTAGCTCATGTGACGTTAACGACTCTAATTCCGCTTAGCAAACGACTCTCTTGGATGCATACAAGGGAGGGCGTTACACTAATTGGTATCAGAGCAGTTTGATCCATGGATTTGCTTGTGATTGATTGCAATTGATTGTTGATTGTGTTTATCTGCTGATTGACTATCTAAATGTGCTATAGTTTAAGTGTTTGAATATATATTACCTAGGGTAGTTAGATTGTTTAGACCGTTCTGTGATAAGACACGGATGCATAGTTAACTTGTCCGAATTGAACTCGAGTACCTACTTGGGACTGCTGCCATAAATAACTTGCGGTGAGCCTGATCAACTCATTTCATGATATTGTGAGTGCAGAATCATGGCAGGTAGTCGCGGTTCAACTCGGGGAAGGTCTGGCGATGCGGAAGAGGATCTTATCACCACTATTGGGGGACTGGCAACATTCATTCAGAATATGAGCCAAGAATGGCGTGACCATAGGCAACAGAACCAGAACCAACCCCCACTGCATGATAATGCAGAAGAAATTGCCCGTCGGAGGTTGAAAGACTTCCGCAACTTCCAACCACCTACCTTTGAGGGTGAAGACAACCCCGAGGCTGCAGCGAAGTGGCTGCAGATGATCGAACACATTTTCGAACGCATGGCATGCCCGGAAGCACAGAAGACCGATTACGCATCGTACCAGCTGATGGGAGAAGCTTTAACATGGTGGACTGGTGCGAGGGCTCTGCTAAGAGCTCAGGACGTTGAGCTGACATGGGCCATATTCAGACAAGTCTTTTTGGATAAGTATTTCCCTAAGGCAATGAGAAGAATGAAGCACACTGAACTGCTGTCACTCAGGCAGGATAACATGACGGTGAATGAGTACATCGCAAAATTTGGGCAACTGATCGAGTACGCCAACTTTGACCGGAACATTTATGATGAGGAATGGCAGGTGGAGAAGTTCGAAAGCGGATTACACCCGGAAATCCGTAAACTCATTTTGACGACGGCTAATCGTACACTTCCGGAGCTCATCAATCAGAGTCGTCAGGCCGAAGGAATCATCAATGAGGCCAAGAATTTAAACAAGCAACCAGCACAATTCCACGGAGGAAACCGAGCAGGCAGATTCTTCAGGACGGCACCTGGTAGGGGTCGAGGCAGAGGCCCGCAGTTGCAGGCGCGGCCTGGAAATTTTAAGAGAAGCAATACTGTTGGTCAATCGTCGACTGGACGGCAGGGTGCGACTGTTTGTGCTACGTGTGGAAAGAACCACTTTGGAGTTTGTCGCAAGAACAACAATGCATGTTTCAGATGTGGCCAGCAAGGACATTTTGCTTACGAATGCCCCCGGAACGCTAATCCACAGCCTACGCAAGCACGGGTGTTCACTCTAGATGCGAACGAAGCGCAGAAATACCCCAACCTGATCAAAGGTAATGTCACTTTAAATGGTCACCCAATTTCTGTTATCTTTGATTCTGGAGCGTTTGGCTCTTTTATGGCAAAGCATACTGCTATGAGAATAGGTATCACCCCAACCCCGTTACCTTATGAGTTACACATCAGTACCCCTACTGGAGGATCGTGCACAGCCTCAGAGATCTGCAGAGGTGTTATTTTGCAGTATGAAGGGAACACGTATACAGTAAACTTGGTGGTCCTACCGGTATTCAATTTCGATGTGATTATCGGTATGGACTGGTTGACGGAAAATGGGATAACGTTGGACTGTCGAGCGGGGAAAGTCGTTGTTCCTGCGAAAGATGGTAATTTTCAACCTTTCTCTCTCATTTCTTTATTACAAGTTAGAAAAGAGCTCCGCAAGGGAGCAGCAGGGTATCTCTTGTCGATCGAGGCTGAGACCTCGGTTGACAATCAAATTCAAAATGTACCGGTAGTTAGAGAATTCGAGGAGGTATTCCCGGATGAAATACCTCGATTACCTCCTCATAGGGAAATAGAATTTTCCATCGAACTTGTTCCTGGAGTTGGACCAATCTCCATTGCTCCGTATCGCATGGCGCCTCTGGAACTGCGAGAGTTGAAGAAGCAGATAGAAGAACTGTTGGCAAAGGAATTCATCAGACCGAGTACCTCTCCCTGGGGTGCTCCAGCCATCTTGATTAAGAAGAAGGACGGGAGTCTACGTCTGTGTGTAGATTACCGACAGCTGAACAAAGTTACGGTGAAGAATAAGTATCCGCTACCGAGGATCGATGATTTGATGGACCAGCTGAGAGGAGCCAGAGTCTTTTCCAAGATAGATTTACGATCGGGATACCATCAGATCCGGGTCAAACCGGAGGATATTCCGAAAACTGCTTTTAGGACTCGTTATGGGCACTACGAATATCAGGTGATCCCATTCGGACTTACAAATGCTCCAGCGGTATTCATGGACTACATGAACCGCATCTTCCGCCCGTTCCTTGATCAGTTTGTTATTGTGTTTATCGATGACATTCTGATTTACTCTACTAATGAAGAGCTGCATGCGGAACATCTGAGGATTGTCTTGCAAATCTTGAAAGAGAAGCAGTTGTACGCGAAGTGGTCGAAGTGCGAGTTTTGGCTTAAAGAGGTCCAGTTTCTGGGCCATGTCATTTCAACAGAAGGCATCGCGGTGGACCCCAGCAAGGTTGAAGCTGTCATGAATTGGGAACGACCCAAGACTGTCACCGAAGTAAGGAGTTTCTTAGGTCTTGCTGGATATTACCGAAGGTTCATCCAGAATTTCTCTCAGATAGTGCAACCTCTTACCCGTCTCACTCGGAAGGATAAGCCTTTTGAGTGGACTGAAGCTTGTGAAGAATGTTTCATTGAACTGAAGAGCAGGTTAACGAGTGCTCCCGTACTCACGATTCCGGATCCTACCCGAAAGTTCGAAGTATACTGTGATGCGTCGCTGAAAGGACTTGGATGCGTGTTGATGCAGGATCGTATGGCGGTAGCTTATGCATCTCGACAACTAAAGCCTCACGAAGAAAATTATCCTATGCACGATTTGGAGTTAGCAGCTATAGTGTTCGCACTTAAAATTTAGAGGCACCACTTGTATGGTTCGCAGTTTGACGTGTTCAGCGATCATAAGAGTCTGAAATACTTGTTCGATCAGAAGGAGCTGAATATGCGGCAACGACGGTGGATGGAATTTCTGAAGGACTATGAGTTTGAACTTAAATACCACCCAGGAAAGGCAAACGTGGTAGCTGACGCTCTGAGTAGGAAGACACTGCACACTGCAACTCTGATGATAGAAGAACTGAAATTGTTTGAGGCCTTTCGAGACTTGAAGTTATCTGTAGAGGAGAGAGGGCATAGCATAAGATTGGGAAATATAAAGGTGGAGAATGAATTGATTAGTAGAATTAAGGAGGCTCAGAAAGATGAAGAGTTAGTCCGCGAATTGGTTGGTAACCAAGATGTAGTAAAGGATGAGAATGATGTTTGGAGATTCCAAGGTCGGCTAGTTGTGCCGAATGAAGAGTTGAAGCAAGAAGTTTTGTAGGAGGCTCATAAAGGAAAATATGCAGTTCATCCTGGATCCACAAAGATGTACCATGATTTGAAGACCTCGTTTTGGTGGCCGGGTATGAAGCGTGATATTGCTGAGTATGTATCTCGATGCTTAACTTGTCAGAAGGTGAAGTACGAACATCAGAAACCCTCGGGACTCCTTCAACCTTTGGAGATTCCCGAATGGAAGTGGGACAGTATCGCGATGGATTTTGTAGTTGGACTTCCTCGGACGCGAGAAGGATATGATGCTATCTGGGTGATTGTTGATCGTTTAACGAAGTCAGCTCATTTCTTGCGTGTTAGGACCACATATAATACGGAGAGGCTTGCCAGAATTTACCTGCAGGAGATTGTGAAGCTGCACGGAGTTCCTACTAGTATTGTCAGTGATCGTGATCCCAAGTTTACGTCTAAGTTCTGGGAATCTTTTCAAAGAGCATTAGGGACCCACTTAAGATTGAGTACTGCTTACCATCCGCAGACTGATGGACAGACAGAACGCACCATTCAAGCTTTAGAGGACATGTTGCGAGCATGTGTTTTGGAGTTAGGAGGCAGCTGGGATAATTATCTTTCTTTGATTGAGTTTGCTTACAACAACAGTTACCACTCCAGTATTCAGATGGCACCGTATGAAGCTTTGTATGGGAGAAAATGCAGATCCCCTTTATGCTGGACTGAAGTGGGTGAGCGAAGTATGCTAGGACCTGACTTAATTCAAGAAACATCCGAACAGGTAAAGAAGATTCGAGAAAATATGCAGCGGGCTCAGGCCAGACAAAAGAGTTATTACGACAAGCGTCATAAGCCCCTATCTTTCGAAGTCGGAAACCATGTATTCTTGAGAATCACACCTACATCGGGACTCGGAAGGAGAATGGGAGTTAAGAAGTTAAGTCCACGGTACTTAGGACCGTATCTGATTATGGACCGGATTGGATAGTCTGCATATCGGTTGGCTTTACCACCCAATCTGTCAGGAATTCACAATGTATTTCATGTGTCGCAGCTACGGAGGTATCTCTCCGATCCATCTCACGTATTGCAGCCGGAAGAAGTGGAATTAAAGGAAAATCTAACGTATCAAGTGCAACCGTTCCAAATTCTTGAAAGATCCGTCAAGCGACTCCGTTCTAAAGAGATTCCGTTGGTGAAAGTATTGTGGAACAACAGATCGGCAGCTGAAGCCACTTGGGAGCGCGAGGACGACATTCGGAAACGCTATCCGGAACTGTTTAGCTCTTAAGTAAGTTTATTTTGCGGACAAAATTTCTATTTGGTGGGGAGAGTGTAACATCCCACATAATTAGTAAAACACATAAGTGTTATAATGATATAGGTGCATATGTAGAATTCGATTTTTGGTTTATCTTTGGTGGCCTGCGAATTACATGACCTTTACCCTTGGATGAGACTAAGGTAAGTTAGTGAAGTATTTGAATTAAAATGTTAGGAGAGTGCATATGTAGGCATGTGAAACTTTTATTAAAATCATATGAGTAATTTGATTGTGTGTTATAGGGCTTTAGTGCTTATTGGACTTAGGAAGTGGGCTAGTGTGTGTGGACTTGTCACATTTGGATTTGTGTGGTTGGTTTTTCTTGTGTTGGCCGATGGCCTAAGGAGGTTTTGGATCAATCATGTTCAGCCCAAGTTGTACCTACACTTATCTTCCTTAAGCCTTGTCCAACAAGGTTGTCTTGTGTATCTAGGAACACCCACATGACTAGATGCATCCTCACTCCTCATTTCATGCGCATAAGAGAGTAGATGGGACTTAGAAAATCTTCCAACTTTCCCCTTGCATGACCGCCACATCACCTTAGCTTGTGCACCATTTGACTTCAACTTCATTGCATGAAAGACACATGTACTCCTTAGCATTATTTTGGGCTGCATCCTTCCTCATTTTGGCGCACATGGAGAGGTCATAGATCAGATTTTTATGACACAAAATCTGCATTGAGTGTTGACCAAGAGAACCACCTTACACCTTCCATCATGAGCCTGAAATGTGCAGATTTCTGCATGCTTTTGCAGTCCATCATGAACCAAATCTGTCCCTTGCCTCCACATGCAACAAAAGAAGGATTTTTGGGCAGATTGCATGTGCTTTGAGTGGAGGAGAAATCTGCCAACTCCATTCCCCTCCACCTTGTGCGCATGACTTGGTGGCTTGTGTGAAAAAATTCTGACTTAGGTAGCATCATTCAGATCTAAACCTATCCCTTTCACCTCCTTGCATGCGCATAGTGTATACAAGAAGCAAACCCCTTGCTTGTTTTGACCAAGTGTGCAGTCCCACCTCCACAAGAAACCAGATTTGCCATAATGTTTCATCATTGCAACCTCCCCTCACTTTCTCTTTAAGTTAGGCGCACAAGAGGGGCCTTTTCCTCACTTTGCACATTCAACCAATTTTCCTCCTCTTCCTCACTTCTCTAACCGTGTAGAATAGGAGCTCTAGGAGAAAGATAAACCTTGACAACTCCCTTCTTCCTTCACCATCCAACCGTGGCCTATACTCCAAGTGAAGTGTAAGTTTTCCTTCTCATTCCCTCACTGTCCAGCCTAGTCCTCACCTTTGGAAGCTGTCCAAGATTGTCCCTCCTCACCATTTGAGCACACAAGCCATCTCTAGGAAGGGTGAACTTGTTGTTGGTAGAACTAGAAAGGTGTGGTGTGTGAGCAAGAAGTGTGTGCTATAAGAGGTAAGCCTAGAACTTAGACCTCTTTCATTGTGTGTAACCATGTGTGTGCATGAGATGTCTCCTTGATTCTGTTTTGTTTTGGATTTTTGATTGAGCATGGTGAAAGTATAAGGATGGAGCTATTTCATGATGAATTGTATGCATAAGTTATGGAATGAAAGCCTCATGGTTATGCTTGATTTGATGCCACTGTTTCCCTATGAATGTGCCATTGTTTTGATGATAAGAATGTCACTGTTTCTGTTTGAAAGGATCACCATATTCATGCCACTGTTTCTGCACAAATGCTCACTGTTTTGGTGCCTCACATGTCACTGTTTTTGTATGAATATGCTCATTGTTTTAGTGCCTCACATGCCACTGTTTCTGCATAAAATGCTCACTGTTTTAGTGCCTCACATGCCACTGTTTCTGCATAAAATACCCACTGTTTTAGTGCCTCACATGCCACTGTTTCTGCATAAAATGCTCACTGTTTTAGTACTTGATGTGCCACTGTTTCTGCACAAAAATGCTCACTGTTTTAGTACTTAATGTGCCACTGTTTCTGCATAAAATGAGCACCATCTTGATGTCCAAACACAACTCTTCATGCCACTGTTTTGATGTTTAAAAATCACTATTTATGCCACTGTTTTGATGCTCAAAAATCACTATTTATGCCACTGTTTTAATGCTCAAAAATCACCATTCATGTCACTATTTTAATGTTCAAAAAAATCACTCTTTATGCCACTGTTTTGATGTGCAAATACCTCTACCTATGTCACTGTTTCATGTTCAAATGCTACCATTCATGCCACTGTTTTGATGCACAAATACCACTACTTATGTCACTGATTTAACGTTCAAATGCCACTGTTTCTTCCACTGTTTAATGCCACTGTTCTACCACTGTTTTGAGGTCCAAGATGTCACTGTTTCTGTTTTAAAACGTTCACTGTTCTGCTGTAAGGTGCTACTGTTTTCCTGCTGTAAAACGTCACTGTTTCTGCCCACTGTTTTTAAGGAAAACGTCACTGATCTGCCCACTGTTTTTAAGGAAAACGTCACTATTTTCTGCTCACTGTTTTAAGAACAAACGTCACTGTTTTCTGCTGTAAAACGCTGCTGTATGCTCACTGTTTTCTGCTGTAAAACACTGTTGTATGCTCACTGTTTTCCACTGTAAAACGCTGTTGTATGCTCACTGTTTCTGCTGTAAATCGCTGCTGTAAATGATTGGTTGTAATTGATTTAGGTGCGCTTAAGAAGTGAGATACTTCGCTGCTGTTTGGTATTGTTTAAGGCACACAAGGTAAGTGTCAGGCGATATTACCTAATGTGACTATTGACTACTGGTATAAAGTTGTGACATGATGCTCCATATTCTGTAAAAGTATTATGTTCCTTATGATGAAAGAAAACTGCCAAAAATGTGCCGTGATGGCTATGGAAATGTGCCGTGATGGCCATATAATTATGAGGTAAAGTTGTTATGTGGCAGCATAACGTATATGAAAAGTATATGTGCCGTGATGGCTATATGAAAGGTATATAAGCATGCACCTTACATCATACTGCATTTTTATACGTTTTGTGTGTGAAAGCATAGCATGGCATGCATGTACCAAGATCATATAGGCCTTGCTTTTAGATTAGTTATGTACAGGACCATGTGTTTGAGCAAGCATCATATAGGCATCCCTAAGGTACCAGGGTATGGGACACTTGGCATCAGTCCGCATAGGCCCACAGTTGGAATCCACAGGGAGCTCAGGTGCCAGGTATATTGATTCCACTGTGAAGTGCGCGCACGACGGTGCTAAAAGCGCAAAGGAAAGGCGTTATATACGCAATATATATGAATATGATGAAAAGGAAAAAGGAAAAGGAACAAGGATATGTTGAAGTGACTGTTTATGATTTTGTGCCTAGTTAATACTGTTATATTATTGGTTTTGTTGCCACACTACTGGGATTATTCTCACCCCTTCGGGGCTCCTATTTTCCTAAATGGCAGGAGGACGTAAAAGCATTTGAAGGAGTGATGTTTGCAGTTGCTTGCTGATGAATGGACTTGTACTGTTGCTGTTTGATTGATTGGATGACTGTAATGATTAATATTTTGGTACTCTTGGATGACTGCAGACTTTATCATCTCTATTTTACCTTGAACTTTTATGAACAGCGGCTGTTTTGGAAAACGTTTGTGAAAGGAATTTTTGAAAGACTTAAGTGCTGAAATTTTTACAGTGCACCGTACGGGTGGCGTTTTTATGAGCAAACGAACTCCGATTTACTATTATTTTATATGCACGCGAAGCCCCCAACGTGCTTTTTCTAAATTACTTGAAATATTTTTTATCGTGCAAACAGAAGTTATAAGAACTTTTGAAACGTCTTACGGATTTGTATACTGCTATGAGAATCTTTGTTAGCTCATGTGACGTTAACGACTCTAATTCCGCTTAGCAAACGACTCTCTTGGATGCATACAAGGGAGGGCGTTACACTGGGTCAACTGGAACTCCCTCTCGGAGACCTATCCAGTGGCAGTCCGGAAACACTTGCCCGAAGGCTAAAAATATCTACTGGCCAGAGATCTGGTACATAAGTACCCACTGTGATAATGCACATGCATGCTCATGCTGTTCTACACTACTCATACACACTTCCTACCATTGCCATCAACTAGCAAGGTGGAACACAAAAGGGGAACAAGCCCCAGTACCAAGAGGTTACCTTTCTTTTTCCTTCCACTGAGGTCCGCAGAACTCCACTTATAGCTTGATTCACAGGGAACGCCTATACAGAGGACAATTCCACGCACTTAGAACTTTAACCACTCATGAATTTCAAAATAGCATGTGTAAATCACATCACTTACCTCAATCCACTTGGTCCAGGACCACGGGCAATCCACTGTTTCACTGTTCCGGTTTTAAATCCACGTACGGCAACCTATACAACCATGTATAGCCGTCAGTTTCAGTCAAAATACGTCAAAACGCGAAAACATCAAATCCTCACCTCACACCATGGAGGGTTCGGCCATCATAGTCTTAATTTAGGTTTTATTTTTCTAAATTTTCTTTCTCATTTTATTACACTCACTTAGGTTACCCAAAGGCTAGTTCAATCGTCGTTTTTCCGTTTTACGACTTTTACGCAACATTTTTCGAAATATTACTCTTTAGGCACATTTTGCCACTTTCAACACTCATTATTTTTACATTGATCCTTCCACATGCCAATCACCACACAACCCATCTAATGACTTTTTCATCACACAACACAACACCAAAGTTTTCCAAAACATCAATTTACTCACTTATACAAAAATGACCGAATCTTTGTTAGCCAAACCAAGGATTTCCACTCAATTGCTATGGTCCACAACTCACATAATCACTTCATATCATCATATAATCACACTACAATTCACTATACCACACATTAACACAAAACTCAAAAATCCATTTCATGCACTAAATTTTCTAAGTTAAAATTCACTTTTTTTCGCTTAAAATTTTCATTGCATTTCTAGCATTAATACATCATTCTAAGACATTATCATCTAATAGACATTTTCCATTTGAGCTCTCTAACATCACCAATCACAAAATCCCCCTTTAGGGTTCATGAAAATAAACTACAATCAAACCATTAAAATGGGGTGGAAACATACTCACAATCAACGCTAGATGCTAACCCAAGACTCCTCCAAGCAATGGAAGCTCAAATGACTCCAAGAACCTCCATTTTTTCCCATAAATTCGCAACTGGTTTTGGCTTGGATCTCCCCAAAGAGATGGTTTCAAGGCTTAAGAGTGCTACCAATGTGTTTAGAAGGTTGTTTCCAATAAATTTCAACACAAAAATCACTTGATTTGGTTAAGAAATGGTGTAGGTATGGAGAAAAGAAAATTTTGAGTGAAGATGGTGGTGAGGGGCTGCCATGTGCGAATTTCATGAGGAAGAAGGAGAGAGAAGATGATGAATGGTGAGGGAGGGTGATGTGGCTTAAGTGGACTTAAGTGGGGTGGGTCCCACACGATTTAAAACTCATCCGAATTTCTCTCTGATTTCACTAAACGTTCATAAATTCAAAACTTATTTAGAAATTCTAATTTTTAACATTAACTAATGTCCTTTAATTATACCTGATCAGATGAATCCGGAGTTTTCCGGTCATTTGGAGAAATCATTGTTTTAAGCTATTGCGCGTGCCGTTGGCACGCTTCCCCAAACTGACTTAATTCCATCGAATATTTCCAGAAATCATATTTCCTAACTCTATAAACCATTTATAACTCATATTTGAAACCTAGAGCTCAAAATTCCACTGGCACGTTTTACGGTGCAATCTCACTGATTTTTCTGAAACTTGCCCATCCACTCAATTTTTCGTTCTGAATCCATTTCCAGACTTATTTTTATCATCTGAGACCTTCTACTCAATTTTTATCTTCCTAGGGTTGCGTGTTGGCTAATTACCGTTTTGCCCTTTCTTTGTATTTTGGCCTAATCTTTGGGATTTTCACTAATCCTTCACTTAATTACTCACTTAACACTTTAATTACTTAATTTAGAATTGTGAGGTGTTATACAAGAGGATCTCACTGGCATTCCTGTGGTGAGGGAATTCCTCGAGGTATTTCCCGAGGAAATTCCTGAGTTTCCACCGTAGAGGGAGATAGAGTTCTCCATTTATCTGTTGCCTGGTGTGGGTCCTTAGCTCCATACCGGAGCTGGCAGAGCTGAAGAAACATATTGAAGATATTTCGGCGAAGGACTTCATTCGACCGAGTGTGTCTCCTTGGGGAGCACCGGTTATCTTCGTGAAGAAGAAGGACAGGACAATGCGATTGTGCACCGACTACAGGCAGCTGCACAAGGTGACGATCAAGAACAAGTATCCTCTTCCTCGGATTGATGATTTGTTGGATCAGCTCAGGGGTGCTTGTGTGTATTCGAAGATTGATCTCCATCCGGATACCATCAGATTCGAGTGAAGCCGGAGGATGTCCCTAAGACCACATTTCGCTCGAGATACGGTCACTTTGAGTATTTAGTAATTCTGTTTGGACTCACCAATGCACCTGTTGTGTTCATGGATTACATGAACCGGATTTTCCAGCCGTACCTGGATCAGTTTGTGATCGTCTTCATTGACAATATTCTGATTTACTCCAAGACGGAGAAGAAGCATGCAGAGCATCTAAAGATTATTTTGCAAGTGCTTAAGGAGAATAAGCTCTATGCGAAGCCTTCAAAGTGTGAGTTTTGGCTCAAGTCTGTGAAGTTCCTTGGGCATGTGATTTCAGCAGATGGGGTTGCAGTGGATCCTAACAAGATCGAGGCTGTGCTAGATTGGGAGAGGCCCAAGACAGTTACGGAAGTGAGGAGTGTAACAGCCCGTTGTACACCGGTATTGTTAAAATTGATTATGATATTAAGCGCAGTTACAATCACAGTGATTGGGTTAATTAAATTATGGGCAACTTTTTTTTTTCTTTTTAACATCTTTTACAACATTTAAAAGCACTGTGATCATAACTCAAAACTTATTGCGGAATGATTAATACCAAAGCCTAATACCACACACTCTTTTGTTTAGAGGTTGCCAAGTGACTCCCATAAACCAACAAGGCAAAAACTCGTTCTATCCATTTTTATCACTAAATGTCTTAACCCTTTTTATTTACTCCAACAAATTTTAAACCTATCAAATGCTTCTCATTTATTAGTATGTTATATATTTCTTCGTCAGCTACGCGTGGTTTCAAACCGCGCACAATTTGGAGCTCTGTAGCTCAAGTTATGCCAATTTTACTAACTCATTTTTTTCGCACGACAGGGCGCTTAAGCCCCCATTGGGCGCTTAAGCCCCCAACTTGGGCGCTTAAGCCCCCATTTGGGTGCTTAAGCCCCCAGCGACAGAGGGTTTTTCCCACTCACAGGTGCATCAGGGCGCTTAAGCCCCCTTTGGGCGCTTAAGCCCCCTCAGACAGCTTCCTGCACTGGTGCAAGAACCCCTCCAGGGCTGAGTTCCCGACCTTCTACCGCCCCATTTCTAACTCCGATTAACCCCAAATTTTGACATGACATAGAGGGTAGCTCCACCTTCAAAATGGTGTAAGACCCAATCCTATTGGACCACAGTGGAGGGAGATACGTTCTCCCAAAGTTTGCTAAAAACATGCCAATTCCCCGAAAATTGGCCAGAGTTCCCTTTGTTTTTACAACAATCCCCAATCTTGCTAATGCAACCTAAGACACATATAGGTATATAAATTCACATGGGTGGCACACACAAGGACTAACAACGCCTTGGGGCACTTACAACCCATCACAGTCCATTTACATGTACAATATTCATAGATTTCAATCACCAAAGTTCTATTTCATGCTCCTATTAACCATACAAATAATCAATTCATAATTTAGGCTTCAAGCCCTTTACATTACGTTCACATACTTCCAATACATCATAGGTGGCTATGGACAGATCCCATGCTCACACAGAATATACATATACATCAAAGTACAGTTATACATATACAAATGCATGACATTTTCAACATGCACAAGTTCATGGCCTCAATTCAAAACATAAATTCTTATACTAAGTGTATCCAACTGAATCCTCTAACATGTGATGCCTTCCATATGCACCTCATGCTCCACTCTTCCAGGCTCAACCTAACCTGAAATGATGCCCCAAACACGGGGTGAGATATATAAATATATCTCAGTAAACCAAGGGCCCTGGAGGTTTCTCCACCCCATGGCTCACTCAATGTGCAAATACAACATCATATAATATGCATGTAATACAATATCACCCACCAACTGGAGACAACCCGAGAACATCCACTCATGGATTCATGTTCAAGGACTCCATCATATAACTCCCGAGACAATCCTGGCGCCTCTCCCATGGTTGAGAAGACTCCATGGCAATACCCAACCGGAACTCCTCATGAGCCCTATCCGGCGGACGTCCCCATTTGGATCATCCTGGTGTCGCTCCCAGAGTCGACCCCATGGCATTCCAACTGGCATTCCGTCACTAAATGATCCAGCGGATGTCCAAACTCCACACACGTCAACTGGCCAGTGACCAAACAATTTTCATAGAATCCAAGCAATATGCATACAAGCACACAATCACACAATGTCATAACCACATAATCCAACCACAACCATCCACTAGGTGTGGTGGAGCACACAAGGGCTAAACCCCAGTTCCAAAGGTTACCTCAACACCGAGCCCATGCTCCAAACGTAAGCTCCAAGCTTACCCGCTTCCAAAGCGTCCAAAAGAGGCAACCTAGATAATCCACAACATGATTATCAATACAATTCCAATGTAAACCATTCATTTACACAATTAATCATCATTTAATCACTTAGGCCAAAGGCTATTTTTCCATACCATTTTACTTCAATCTCTTTTATAGATTAATTTATCAATTACACCATGAATCACACATTCTTTCTTCTCATTCCACTTTACCACACTATACCATCATCCAATTACACATCATTTTCAATCATTCAACTTCCACTACATCATTTTTATATCATTTTTCCTCACTTTTCATCATAATTCGGATTCCTCAAAACGGTATGCCCCAAGGTTTTTCAATTCATTTTAACACTCATACTAATCATGTAATCATATTATCGACCCATACCAATGGTCCATCATTCAATTATTCAATTGCACCACAAGCCAATTTCACCAAGTTATGAACTCAACCCAAAATTTCCTAAGTTAAAAATCCATCTTTTTCACCAAAATTTATCATAGCATTTCTAGCTTACATGCATCATTCTAAGGCATTTTCATCTAATAGCATTTTTCCATTTGGGCTCTCTATCACCACACATCTAGAATTAAAGCTTAGAACATAAATTCCTAGATCTATGAAATCAACCATAAAAATACCACAAATATACTCACAAGGTGTTGTATGTTCACCACCAAGGCTCCATCAATCCAAAGGAGATCCAAAAACTCCTAGAACATCTAAGGGGTCGGATCTGAGTTTGTCCAAAACGCAGCAATGGAGGTGGTTTCATGGCTTAAGAGTACCACCAATGGCTTTAGAAGGTTGTTTACAATAGATTTCAACACCAAGTTTGCAAGATTTGGTGGAGAAATGCTCTCAAAGTGAAGAAAGGAAGAAATGGGTTCTTTTAGAAATGGAGGAGGGAGGCTTACGGGTGAGGGAGAAGAAAAAGAAGAAGAAAAGGAGGAGGGAGGCGTGGGGTCAAGTGAGTTTTGGCCCCACGGGTCCCACACGCGATCTAACTTTCACTCCGATAAAAATTCTGATCATATATTCTTAATCTACATATTTTTCCAGTCCATGACATATTTTTCTTTCCTCAAAATATTGATAAAAATTTCACACTTATCGGTACACTCATACCGCAGTATCTTTCACTTAAAAAGTCACTATTCATCACTTTTTCACAATTTTGCCTACTCACTCAATTTTCCGTCCTGATTCCATTTCCAGCATTATTTTTGTCATATTAAATCTCTAACTCCATTTACCATGCCTCGGTTCACGTCTTTGGCAAATTACCATTTTGCCCTTTTAGCCCATTTTGGCCCTATTTCTCGGATTTTCACTAATCCTTCCCTTTTAAACCCATATTTTATCACATAAATTCACATTTAGTTATTCCGAGGTGTTATATTCACCCCACCTTTTAGGAATTTTGTCCGCAAAATCAACTATGCACATATGCTAACTCAGGATACAGCCGGAGAATCTCAGTCCCCCGTACCCAAGAAGCTTCATCCAGTGCGCGGACACCAAAATAATTATTTACATTTTTATCTTTTGGCTTTTCAGCCACATTTCACAATGGTCTTGCCTTTCAAAGGCCCAATGGGAGACCTCAAGTCCTTCCCAATCTCAATCTCAACCGGTGACACCACACGTGAACAACCGGAGTGCACCACACAATTGTGCACTATATCTGCTTTACCAAACCAATTTCTTTTCACAAGTCCGGCTACCTAGCACATATAGCCCATAATTTCTCTTG
Organism: Gastrolobium villosum; assembly: GCA_032173675.1. Taxonomy (NCBI): domain Eukaryota; kingdom Viridiplantae; phylum Streptophyta; class Magnoliopsida; order Fabales; family Fabaceae; genus Gastrolobium; species Gastrolobium villosum. The sequence goes on along the minus strand of JAVKPL010004958.1, from coordinate 2,066 downwards.
GCAGGTTTTCCTACCTAATTAACATATCACAACTATGCCTATAGGATCTTACCGCATTCGGTTCAATCTGTGCCACCCAGGCAACTATTACTTTTTGACACGTTACAGCCACAATTATCCTTCTTTGATTTTTATTTCTATGGAGTATCAACTCTCGTCATCAATTGTTCCACATTTCTTATTTCACAATACACACTATTATGGAATCCCACAGCCTCTCAGTGCAATTCACCAAGTAATCACCCAATTCATGCTCACTTTGCTTTTATTTTCTGAGGGACAAATCCCCATCCCTGGCATTTGGCCACAACTCGTACATACACATTTTGCTTTTCTCACGTTCTTAACCTATAACGTACCATTTCACCTCAACACTTATATTTAACAAGCACAATCTCTGTGCTAAACTTTTGAATCCAACCCTACTGGTTCACCAATTTTCGCCAAAACACAACGGCGGATCACTTCCTCAAGACATTTAACTGGTACTCAATAGACCACACATTTCACTCTATAATTTACATCGGCCAATTCAAGCCTTCAACCATGAATTCACTCATTAACTTTCATACACTAGATCACCCTTACAATTTCAACTAATCATTTCAAAACTTAACACATAGTTCACCATGGATTTCTCACAGTAAAGGCAACATGCCTAAGATTTCCACTAACAACTTTCTTTAATTGCTGTTCCATACTCATTTATAAATTCCACATTTGTTTCATTCTATACACCTCACCTTTATCATCATTTCACTTAACCAGTATGTATTACTCCAAGGTCACACATCATCTTTTTCTCATACCTGTCCCATCACATAGGGATTTTCAAAGCCTATTTATCATGTCACTAGGAACTAAATCCATCATTATCATTACTTTCGTAAACTCATACCGGCTATCACACAAGTCTCTCGGACTATCAAAAGTACCACTAGCACACCCAATCATATATCTTGGTACCTAGCCAAGAACAACATCAACATTGTGTATTTTCAACACATCTCTCACTATAATTGCCTCTATACAACTCCATCAGTAACTCTACCACCAGGGTAGAGATAACAACCTTTTATTTCACCAAATACCATTCTATTTAACAATCAGTACCACACTTTCTTACTTGACTATATCACAATTAATCACTTATTAAGATCCTTGGCCACTCAGGCCACCAACTCATCTTCACATCTCACCTTTACAAGCCTTTCCATAAAACTTTGACTCAATCATCAATACTAATCAACTTTCCATTCCCTTCACATAGGGTGACAATCCAATAATTCATTCCACAACTTCCGTAAAACCACAATTCATACTACCACACTTGGTACACACTCATGCACATCTTCGAGTGCTTAATTTCATAATTCCAACTACCATCTCATGGCATCTCTCACATTTCATCATATTAGGCATATTACTGTTCACTTACAGTTATCCAAATTCACCTCTTGCATTCCTCACAAGATACAATTCTCTAATGCAATGGGTAAGACATCCTTAGGTTTAACCCCTCGAGCTCTTGCTGTCCTAAGGGCCCCAGGTGCAATGCCCCACCAATCTGTCCTTATAATTCACGCAAGAAGAGGTAACATGCCAATGGCTGTACTAACAGTCCCACTAACACAAGGTTCTACCTCACAGTACACTACTTATACCAAATAATAATAATCTCCGGGAACATAATCCATACGGAGACAGCCACATAATCCAGGCATATAAGCCACATAAAGATAAACACATTCACATCAAATCCGTATATAACGGCAAACACAGTTCTATATAGATACATAGTGGTATACTAGTTAAATCTTACTTTTTCACCATTCACTATAATTTTCCAATATGGTTCTTTTCTCGACAATATTCTCATTTCACTTGACTTGTCATTAATCTTAGTCCATAGCATAATCATCACCACAAGATTCCAACATATTTCTCATTCTTTGACACATAATTCTCAACTCTCAATGGTACCCATATTCGGTACAGATTTAATCCCTTGTCCATCATGAACAAATACCTAGAACTGAACCAAGTAGGTAACATAAACATAACCA